>JAJIYU010010396.1:0-16216 GCA_030144865.1 Tinospora cordifolia | reverse complement strand
TATATATATATACACATATATATTTGTCATTGATATGCAATTAATTAGTTAGCATAGAAGTATAAAGAGATATGTATTGATTAATATTAGACATATAAAATTGTTGGGTAGATATACGCTTCTCTATTTGAATAAGAAAATAATATTTTTAGTATGATACTAATATAGAAAAGTATGTATATAAAGTATTAATTAGATGCACTCATGGAAATAATATTTTGTTTAGTATGATAGTAATATATATAGAGAAGTATATGTGTAAAGAAAATGCATTCATGAATGAAATATCTCATTTGGTGTGATGTTAAGGTATGCATATGTTGGAAATGATAGTCCCACATTGGAAAGATAGAAACACTAGTTGGAAGAGGGCCCTATATAAACCCCTCTCTACTCCACCCATTTCATTCATCCCAAAGACAAGAGTTGAAAATTTCTCTTGCTCTATCTCTTTGCCTCCTCTTTGGCAACCTTAGTTCTAGTTTTTCTTTGCTTGAGCTATTCTAATAGTTCGTGAAGTAGTAGCAACGAAGTGCTACAAAGAAATTAAGAAGCGATCTCGAGGTGAGTTTCTTTTCTTTCTTTTAATTTATTATTTTGATTTAGATAATGCTTGCTTGTTTGTTAGTTTGATTTTATTCTTTGCATTCGTGTCATTAAATTATCATGTTCCTCATGACCAAGAGAGTATGCTCTGTAGTTGCGTCTTGTATGATCTTGTACATCAGAAATCGAATGTCGTTTTTCCTGTTTGAGAGAGTATGCTCTGTAGTTGCGTCTCGTACGATCTTCTACATTAGAAATCAAAAATCTGTGCTTCTATTGATTTATGATGTTATACTATTGGTATGTTTATTTATTGTTGAAATATTTATTTACTATGCTCTTGCACACAAAAATAAGATTAAATAAGATTTCAACCACGTATCGGTATGGGGGACTTTCTGTGTTCCATGTAGAATTGGAACTGGCTGTCAATACTGACACTAGAATGGAACGGGTTTCAAGAATGATCCTACTAGAGATGGGTTTGAGTTTCAGAATTGATCTCTCTCCCTAGATCTGGAGCACAGAGGTTATTCCCGTTCGGTCTAAATTATGACTGAATTAATATATTGGTTGAATCGAATTAATATCTGAAAGTGTTTGATATGCTTGCATTGTTTGGTTGAAATAATGGATTAAATAGATGGAATGATTCACTGGGCTTTTTAGCTAACCCCCCTATTTTTCACATCTTAGGGAATTAATCAGCTTACGAGGAGATTTATCTATTGAAAGTTTTTATTTATTTCAATGTAGGGCGCATCGGCCCAAGCTAAAACATGTATTTCAGCTTTGAATTTATTTTTCGCTGTAATAGATTATTGTACTCGAAATTTTCGAATGAATAAATGAAGAATATTATTTACCATGATGTCATTTTGTACATAGACTAATTTACACAAGAACCCTAATGGATTTGGGTCCAAGAAGAAGAAAATGTAGCACAGGCCTGTTTCCCGGGCATCCCAAGATTTTTGATCAAAGAGAATTGAACCGTCAGATGACGTAGAAGATGAGACTTGGGAGGCGGGGTGTTACAGAAGGTGGAAGTGATTTTTGAATTTTATTTTATTATTTTGATTCAAGTATTATATGTATAGTTGTTGGCCAACTTAGAAATATACCATAATTATACATGTCATGTCTATGAATGCATGTTTAGAGTGATATGCTAATGATGCATGATTGTGATAATATGATCCATGTTATGATATGCTTTCCATGAATACATTCTAGTTATTGTTGTCTTGAATTTATCATGTCGCTATTGATCACTAATGAAAGATAAAATGGAAATTATCAACCATGTACTGGCATGATGACGAATTTTCATCGTGAATATTTCAAACGAGTATTTTTAGGCTGTAAATTGAAGCCACTTCATCGATGATAAGTTTAAAGGTCCAAATTTGACGTCATCCCCTAAATATGGAATAATGAAGCGTAACCTGTAATAACCTAAAAACTTTGTACTTGATTAAATGAAATTTAAGATCAATTCAGTGAAATTGAGTGCAAAATGAAATCGGGCTCATTTCGGGGTTAAATTTGGTAGGTTTCTAAAAGTCTTATTTGATGACCCTTAGGGACCCAAAACAACCTGAAATGATATTAGGTGACATGAACCAACTAATTGGATAACATATCCAAAAATTAAAATAATTGGTCAAGATTAGGGTTTTCATTTACCAAATGCCCTTCAGGGGGTCAAAATTAGAAAGAATTGATATTTAGAATACTTTGGGCAATTGAAATGATGCGAAACGAAACGGGATGATATGAACTAACAAAATAAATAATGTATCCAAAAATAAATAATGGATTTTCATTTCATAGTGCCTTTAGTGGGTTCTAAATAAGGAAAGTAAATAAAAATTAATTTGGCCAAACTATATATTAAAATTCTTAATTTTTTTATGTGATTCCAAAACTATAGGTTATAAATCATAATTCCTTGTAAATAAAGAGATATTAATTTTTATTAAATTTTTTGTGGACCCATGAAGCATGGCCACCCCTAAACATGTACAAGTCATATGGGTGGAACACCATGATCATCTACACCCTCACCCTACTCAACTTCAATGGGACGTTTCCATTATTTGAAAACATGAAGAATGATCCCATGTGCCATGTAAATGATCAAGGATGCCCACATCTATAGAAACCATGAAGAGTGATTCCATGTGCCAAGATAAATGATCATGTATACCAAGGTTATTTTGTGTTCACACATAGTTAGGAAACTAAATAAGACTCATATATGGTGCTCAAACTTGGATTGGAAACATTGGTGGTCCCACTTGCCTAAACCATGAGATTCACTTGCCCAAGTCAATGCAAAACATCCTCATTGCGTATGGAAAGATTCTCATTGTGTGTGATGTTCAAACTGTCCCCATGGTGCTCAAGAACATCTATATAAACCCCATCTTGCTCACATTCATATCATCCCAAAGCCAAGTGTTGACACTTTCCTTTTTGCTTGTTCTTGCCCTCTTCTTGGCACCGCTTCTCGTTTCTTTTTACTCTCTTGTGTGCGAAGTTCTTATTTTAGTATTTTAGAGAGTTGTTGAAGTGGTTTTTGTTGGTGATTCAAAATTCTTGAAGTTTTGAAAGTGGTAGATAATGGGAACCTCTGCCAAATTCAATAAGAAACTTGGATTAAATTTTTAGCATGTTCATGCTTGTCTAAATTCTGATTTTCAGCATGTTTTATTTTAGTTTCAGCATGAATAATCATATTTTAATTTCAATTTAGGATGTTTTTATATTTTAATTATTCATAATATAATGTCATGCTTAAATTCCATGCTTAAGTTTACTTTGAAGTTTCTAGGATGTCATATGATGTTTTCATGTTTCATGGTTGTTTAAAATTATGAAATTTATATTCTGAATTTCTTTTATGATTATGTGATTGTTAGTTGCATAGCAAACTAACATTAGAATAGGAAAATTATTGCATTTTATAAGAAATAAGGGAGAATTAATTGAAGAATTGCACAATTAGCAGTTTTTGCATACAGTTAGGAGTTTGCATTGTTTAATATCCTTTTTAAGCGTTTTTAAAGTTTTGACATTCTTTTATGAGGAAATGATGTCTGAGAAAGGAATTGAGTGTATTGTAAGATACAAGTTGAGGCATAAAGGAAGAATGCATCATGAGAAGGAAAACAGGAGAAGGAATCATGAGAAAGTACCAGAAGATCGCAGTCCAACAACTGAAGACCGTAGTCCAACAACTGAAGACCGTAGTCCAACAATTGAAGACCGCACTAACAAAAGAAGGACCGAACCAGGACATAACGCACTGGTGACCGCGGTCACCAGAATGGGATATGCACAGAGACAGGACAGACCACGGTAGGCAGCAGGCAGAGAATTTATGGGTTTTGTCACAGAAATCACTGACTGCGGTCAGTGATCGCGGTTATTTGAGTAATAATCGAGATTTTTATAATTTTTTGGATTTTTTAGTGCGGGACTATATATATGAATGGGTGATTAGAGTCAATAACACCTAATTCGGAAAAGAGACTATTGGTGACGACTGTAGGGCATGAAAACCTGTATTTCCATTAAGGATTGAAGATTGTTTAAGAGATTTGAGTATGTTTTACTTCTTTGAATTTAATTTCATGTTTTCCTTTGAATTCATGTCTAGCTAATTAGTTTTATTGTCTGGGATGTGATGCTCAATGCATAGTTTGTGATATCTAGTTGTGGTTATTGAGTTATAAACTATATTCCGTATTGTGAAGACGTAATGCATTATGTTTACTGGCCATAGATATATTGAACTCAACACTTTAGTCTACCTCAGAAGAGAAGCCTAAAGGGTGGATGTCACAATTTGGACTTAGACCGGTTGATTTATCGGGAGATTATTGACTAATCTAATGGGTTGCATAGGGACTGTTGAACATAACACTTATGTTGTTAAGTGAGCACCTCGGAAGAGGGTTTAACGAGACAAATCTAGTGAATGTTGAAATACCTCGGGAGATGATTTCAACGGTTGATGCAAAAACTCATAGTTTAAATAATTCATGATTAAAATGAAGGATTGCAAACTATGCAGCGACATTCACTATCCTAGACACGTTCTACATAGATTTCTTAATATTAACTATTGTTTTTGTTAAGAGAGGTTTCTATCTTTCAACTTAATTCAATTACATCCAGTTATAGTCTTGATAAAACTTTGATCAGTAGTAAATTGAGATTTAAAATCACAAATTAACCCTTTTTTCCCTGAGGACGATACCCGGTCTTACCGGTTTATACTTGAGCAAAACTGTACACTTGCAGGATTGCTAACAAGTTTTTGGCGCCGTTGCCGGGAAAAATACGGTGTTTAGTGTTTCTAAAACTAGTTGAATTTGGTTTAGTCTTAGTTAAGACAAAATTTTAATTTTAGTATTGCCTGTTAATTGATTTTTCTTATATTTAGTAAAAGCACATTGAATACACTTGATCTGTTTGTGTTTTTGTGTTTCAGGCTTGCATGAGTAAACATCTTTGTGACCCCTACGATCCAGATTTGCTGAAAACAATCAATCAAATTTGATTGGAGGCTAAAAAACGAGTACCAACTATGGCTGACAGTGGAAGTTCAAGAGTTAGGAATAATAGGGAGGGGCAGTATATAGAAGCACCTTTGAGGGACTTCTTTAAACCTATGCTGAATAACAACTACTCAGGCATAGCAAGGACACCAATAAATGCAAACAATTTTGAGTTGAAACCGTCCTTGATCACCATGGTGCAACAGCAACAGTTTGGAGGCTCAACTGTGGAAGATCCAATGGCACATCTAAACTCCTTCATGGAAATATGTGATACGATCAAAATGAATTGAGTAACTGAAGATCAGCTTAGGTTACGACTGTTTCCCTTCTCTTTAAGGGATAAAGCAAAAGGTTGGCTGCAAACCCTGCTTCCGGGAAGTATTACAACTTGGGAAGAAATGGGCCAGAAGTTTCTGCAAAAGTATTTCACACCGGCCAAAGCACATTAGCTGCGAGGGGAGATTAACTCTTTCAAACAATCTGATTTTGAATCTTTGTATGAAGCTTGGGAGAGATTTAAAGACTTACTGAGGCGTTGCCCACAACATTGATATCTACCTTGGCTTCAAATTCAGATGTTCTATAGTGGACTAACACCACCCACCAGGGCCTTGGTAGATTCAACAGCTGGAGGGTTTTTGATGGGGAAGTCAACCACAGATGCGACTCAACTGATTGAAGACATGGCAGCCAATGCTTATGGACATGGTACAGGAAGAAGTACAACAAAAAGAGTGGGAGTTCATGAAGTTGATGAGATTAGTGCTTTGCATGCCCAAATTGCAGCTATGACCCATAGGTTTAATTTGGTGGAAGAAAAGAGTAGTGGAGCACAGTTTCAGCAGCATCAACAAGTGCAGTCAATTGCAGAAGCGAGTAAGGCATCTTACCATGGAGAAGCTTCAATTGAATAGATGAATTCTATGAACAGATTCAGCGGGTGTCAAGCACCAGCTGGGGGATATAATGTCCGAAAGTATTATCATCCGAGTGTGAGAAACTATGAGAATTTCTCATATGCAAATAACAGAAATGCTCAAATGCCACCAGGATTCGTCACTCAATAGCCCTTGCAAGACAAAAAGCCATCTTTGGAGGATAAACTTGATGAAATGATGAATATGCATACAAGATTCTTCAAGGAGTTGACTAGAAGGGTGGATAAAAATGACACAAGAGTTTCTAGAATTGAAATCCAGGTGGGAAACATTAATGCCATTGTTAAAAATTTGAAAACACAAGTGGGACAGTTGGCACAAATAGTCTCAAACCAGCAGCAGAGCTCTTTTCCAAGTGATACTCAAGTAAATCTAAAGGAGAGCTACAAGGCGGTGACTACTAAGAGCGACAAATAGGTAGTAGGTCCACCAAATCCAAGTATAGTACCTATTGAAGCTGAGGGAGCTATTAGCACTGAGATAGATGAGCAAAAGACATCAATAGGCCAACATGAAGAACCTGCATCATCAAAAGGGAAGGTCAAGGAAAAAACAAATCAAGAGGCCAAATTTCTAAGATTCCATCGTTACTATTTCCTCAAAGGTTCCAGAAAAAGAGGATGGATGAACAATTTGCCAAATTCTTGGAAATGTTTAAGAAAATCCACATAAACATTCCACTTGCAGAAGCTTTGTAACAAATGCCTAATTATGGAAAGTTTATGAAGGAGATCATGCCCAAGAAGAGGAAGCTGGAGGATTTTGAAACAATCAAGCTCACTGAAGAATGTAGTGCCATCCTACGGAAAAAGCTTCCTTAAAAGTTGAAAGATCCAGGTAGTTTCACTATCCCATGCAATATTGGGTCTGAAATTTTTGAGAAGGTACTGTGTGATCTTGGAGCAAGCATAAATCTGATGCCCTTGGCAGTATGCAAGAGGTTGGGAATGACAGAAATCAAGCCAACAACAATCACTCTTCAACTAGCTGATAGGTCCTTAACATATCCAAAAGGAGTGGTTGAGGATGTGTTGGTCAAGGTGGATAAGTTCATATTTCTAGTGGATTTTGTGGTTTTAGACATGGAAGAAGATTGTGAAATACCATTCATCCTTGGAAGACCATTTCTGGCTACCAGGCATGCACTCATTGATGTACACAAGGGAGAATTAACTTTAAGAGTTGATGATGAGAAAGTGATTTTCAATCTTTACAAAGCAATGCAATACCCTAGTGACTTACATGAATGCAACAGGGTGGATATCCTAAACTCTTGCATTGGTAAGGTGGTGGAGGCATTAAGCTCACAAGATGGGCTGGTGGGAAACATCTCTCGTTCATTGATGTTTCCTCAAGTCATGACAGAAGAACAACAGCTTGTGCTTCTAACTTTGGAAGCAAGCTCGCCAGAGTTCCACAGTAAAGAGGAACAATTGCCTGAAAATCAGCCACATGAAGTTGTTCAAGAGCCTCTTAAGGAAGTAGAGTTGAAACAGCTTCCAGAGCATTTGAAGTATGCATTTTTGGATGAGGATAAATCACTTCCAGTTATTATCTCCTCTTCACTTGCACCTGTTCAAGAAGGAAAGTTGCTGAAGGTGTTGCAAGAGCACAAATCTGCATTAGGATGGACAATTGAAGATATCAAGGGGATAAGTCCAGCCATTTGCATGCATAAAATTTTAATGGAGGACTCACATAAACCAACAGTGGAACATCAGCGACGACTCAATCCTATTATGAAAGAAGTGGTGAAGAAAGAAGTAATGAAGTGGCTAAAAGCTAGAATTATCTATGCAATATCAGATTTGCTATGGGTTAGCCTTATTCACGTTGTGCCTAAGAAAGGGGGAATGACTGTTGTTACAAATGAAAGAGGAGAGTCAATAGCTTCAAGGACAACAACTGGATGGCGTGTTTATATAGATTATCGAAAGCTGAATAAGGCGACTCGTAAAGATCATTTCCCTTTTCCTTTTGTGGACCAAATGCTGGATCGAATTGCTGGTTACGATTTTTACTGTTTCTTGGACGGATACCCGGGATATAATCAGATAGTCATTGCACCAGAGGATCAAGAAAAGACTACTTTCACTTGCCCATATGACACTTATGCATTTAAGAGAATGCCATTCGGTCTATGCAATGCACCAGCAACTTTTCAGCGGTGCATGATGGCAATATTTGCAGATATGATTGAAGACATCATGGAGGTATTCATGGATGACTTCTCAGTGTGTGGTGAAACATTTGAACAATGCCTCAACAATCTGGAACGAGTCCTGTCCCGGTGTGAAGAAAATGATCTAGTCCTCAATTGGGAGAAATGTCACTTCATGGTTTGGGAAGGCATTGTGTTGGGCCATAGAGTTTCTGTTAATGGCCTAGAAGTTGATAAAGCAAAGATTCAAACCATTGAAAAGTTGTCACCACCAACAACAGTGTGTGAGGTGCGGAGTTTCTTGGGGCACACAGGTTTTTATCGTAGATTTATTAAGAACTTCTCTCACATAACTCGGCTTCTATGTCAATTGCTGGAAAAGGAGGTTGAATTTAACTTCACAGCTGAGTGTGTTAAAACTTTTAACACACTTAAAAGAGCCTTAACGTCTGCTCCAATAATGTCCACACCAATTTGGGGGGATCCTTTCGAAATCATGTGTGATGCTAGTGATTATGCAGTGGAAGCAGTTTTAGGACAAAGACGTGATAGGATGTTCAGAGCCATATACTATGCAAACAAAACATTAGATGATGCTCAAAAGAACTATACCACCACTGAAAAGGAGTTGGTAGCTGTTGTTTTTGCTTGTGACAAGTTCAGATCATACATTGTGGGCTCACATGTCAAAGTCTTCACTGATCACGCGGCAATCAAACAGTTGTTTACAAAGAAGGATGCAAAATCCAAATTAATAAGGTGGATCTTGCTGTTGCAAGAGTTTGATATTGAGGTAATAGATAAAAAGGGTACAGAAAATGTTGTGGCTGACCACTTGTCTCGTTTGTCAAATGAAGCAAACCTTGATCCAATGGGAATAGTGGAGATTTTCCCGGATGAGCGTCTCTTGTCAGTAAGTGACAACTCCCCGTGATACGCAGATTTTGCTAACTACAAAGCTACAGACGTTACTCCACCAGATTTATCTCAAAGCCGCCTAAAGCGTTTCATACATGAGAATAAGTTCTATCTTTGGGATGATCCCTTTCTTTATCGAAGGTGTGCTGACAAGGTAATTCGTCGTTGCATTCTTGAATCTAAAATTAACAAAGTTCTTCATGATTGCCATGCTTCACCTTATAGTGGTCACTATAGCCATCAAAGAACTACTAGAGGTGTACTTGAGAGTGGATTTTATTGGCCGAGCATATTGAAAGATGCTTATCAGTTTGTCAAGACCTGTGAGACATGTCAGAAGCAAGGAAACATCTCAAGAAAGAATGAAATGCCTCTCACCTCATATGTAGAAGTGGAATTTTTTGATGTTTTGGGCATCGACTTTATGGGGCCATTTCCACCATCAGTTGGCAAACAATATATCTTGCTAGCAGTTGACTATGTCTCCAAGTGGGTGGAGGCGTGGCTATAGCAAAGAACGATGCACGAGTGGTACTTAAGTTCTTTTCACGAAACATTTTCTCTCGTTTTGGAGCTCCTAGAGCTATTGTGAGTGATGAAGGGACACATTTCTACAATAAAGTCTTCACCAACCTTCTCACTAAGTATGGTGTGAGGCACAAGGTTGCACTACCCTATCATCCTCAAACTAATGAGCAAACTGAAGTGTCTAACCGTGAAATCAAGTCAATATTACAGAAAACGGTTGGTACAAACTGTAAGGACTGGGCGTTGAAGTTAGATGATGCATTGTGGGCATATAGGACAACATTTAAAACACCCACTGGTATGTCTCCTTATCAATTGTTGTATGGGAAATCCTGTCACTTGCCTTGCGAGTTAGAACACAGAGCTTATTGGGCAATCAAGAAGTTAAATTTTGATGCGAAGGCTTGTGGTGAGAACCAGTTGTTGCAGCTCGTAGAACTTGAAGAGTTTTGCAGGGAAGCATTCGAGAATAACACCATCTCCAGAGAACGAATGAAGAAATGACATGATCAATTCATAGAGAAGAAGGAGTTTAAACTTGGGCAGCAAGTACTCCTTTTCAATTCAAGACTCCGTTTGTTCTAGAAAAGCTTAAATCTCGATGGTCGGGACCGTTTGTAGTCACTCAAGTCTTCCCGTATGGAGCAATAGAGGTGCAGAGCTTGGTGGATGACCACAAGTTTAAAGTGAATGGCCAAAGACTGAAGATTTTCTACGGTAGTCTAAAGTAAATGGTAGAGATGGTTCTCCTCAAAGATTGAAGCAGAGTATCCTCGTCGAGCTAATGATGTTAAACATAGCGCTGAATGGAAGGCAACCCACTATAGAAGTTTGCGTAATTATTTTCTTAAGTTTCGTTTGTTAGATTTCAGTGGAAAGGTTGAGTCTATACACTTAGAATTGAGTAAAGGGTCCATCATACTGTGGATCGCGGTCCATCATACACAGACCTCGGTCCACACAAGTGTACACAGGAACCATATTCTAGTGACCGCGGTCACCAGAACATGTTTTCTCCAAAGACCGCGGTCATTAGAATGCATTCTATTGAAGAAATCATATGGACCGCAGTCACCAGCATGGGCATCATACACAGATCGCGGTCATCAGAACACCATTTTTGAGTATACACACAGACTGCGGTCTACACTCACAGTGCAAAATTCATGACCGCGGTCCACAGTTTGTGCATTTTGTTTCACACAACAAAACAACACATGGACCGCGTTCCATAATACATAGACCACGGTCCATGCGTCTTTTTAAGACCAGATCGAGGTCATTTTCATCATTTTTGCTTTGAAATTTCGAGTTTTTGTGTGGCTTTTGGTCTCCCTTTCAAATCTTCAAGCATCTTTTGCCTTTTCAGTGGAAATGTAAGTGTTCTTCTTTGATTTCTTATTAGTTACTTGCATTCTTTGAATGTTTAGATGATTTAGGGGTTGCTATGTGTGTTTTCTTATTTTTAAATGGTGATTTTGTTCAATGACTCGCATCATTCCCTCCTTTACTCTGAATATGCACAATATGTGAATCCTTTTTGCACAAAGACTTGCACAACTCCATGTTCATGAGCACCTTAGGCCTGTAGATGTGTTGTTTCACGTAATGAGGTGCATTTTTATCTATTTTTATGTCATTCAACATCACAAAGGAATACAAGATTCAATTTTTACTGCCTAAAGAGTGACTTTGATGTTATGATGCCTAGACCAAGCAAACTAATCTATGTTGAGTACATTTCATTAAATGGTTGATGCATTATTATATATGATTCTTGTTGTTTTCCTTGCCCTCAATTACTGTACTTGCACGCCTCCCAAAATGAAATTGCCTACCTCTAAAGGAAAGCAGCAAGCACCCCCTCCTCCACCCTCTGATCGAAGTAGCAAGCACTTAATTCCTGAAAGAGGCATCATGTTGATAGCAGAGGAATGCCATTTAGGCATTGACACAGTGGTAGCTGCAAGACATTGCGGGTGTCACACATAGAATTCCTTCTTTTTGTGAGTGTATATTTGAATAGAAAACTTTCTTATTTTTTCTTATGCACATGATTTAGATAATGCGATCACTTGCTAATTTTGTTTCCTTTATTCTTTTAAGTGTCACACATAGGCAACTTGCTAATTGAGTTTATTTACTTGTGTGCCATGTGTGTATAGTACATGGAAACTTTCTTATTCCTTCCTTGGACGTCTAGCATGGTTGATTAGTGTGTACATAATCTAAATTTGATGGACACATGATTATGGTTCCAAACTTTCAATCTAGGCTCTTGAATCAACATGAGATGCCACTCTTAATTGAGCTCATGGAAACTTTCTATTTTCTTTCTTTTGTGTTTTCATGCATATAACAAACTTTTCTATATCTCTTTAAATCATAAAATCATCACAGATAGTCTCATATAATTGGGTAGGGTGAGGTGTACATGACTATGGTGTTCCACCCATGTGACTTGCACATGCTTAGGGTAGCCATGATTTCATGGTTTCACAAAAATCAAATAAAAATTAATATCTCCTTCTTTACCAGGAATTGTGATTTATAATATATAGTTTTGGAATCACATGAATCTAATGCATATTTTAAGGTATGGTTTGGCCCAATGTAATTTTCTCTCAAAAACTTTCCTTTTTAAGGCTCACTGAGGTTACTAGGCAAATGAAAATTCAAATCTTGGCCAATTGTCCTAATTTTTGGATATGATATTCATTTTGTTAGTTCATGTCATTCAATTTCATTTTAGATCATTTTGATTCTGCGAAATACCCTAAATGCAAATTCTTTCATCATTTTTGGCAAATGAAAACCCTAATCTTAACCAATTTTGCTGATTTTCAGATATGTTGTTCAATTGGTCAGTTCAAGTCACCTTGCTTCATTTCAGGTTGTTTTGGATGCCTAAGGGTTACTAAATGAGACTTTTGGAACTTGACAAATTTAGCCCTAAAATGGGTCTAATTTCATTTTGCACCCAAATTTCGTTGAATAAATGATAAAGTTCATTTAAAACACAAGACCTCAACATATCCTCTAAAATCAAGATAACTCTCTTAGACTGACCATCTGTCTGAGGAGGAAATGTTGTACTCATGGTGAGCTTAGTACCCATCTCCTTCTGTAGACTCTACCAAAACTGTGAGGTGAAGCAAGAGTCTTTGTCAAGCACAATAGTCTTCGGCACACCATGAAGCCTAATGATTTCTTTCATATAAATTTCTCCCAACTTACTAACGTTGTCTATGGATCTAATCGGCAAGAAGTGTGATACTTTGGTGAGACGATCCACAATCACCCGAACAACATCTTCTCCTTTCTGATTCCTGGGCAAACCACTGACAAAATCTATGGCAATGTTATCACACTTCCATCCAGGGATAGGGAGTGGTTGTAACATTCCAGAGGCATAGACCATCAAAGACAATTATAGAAGGTCATAAACCAACTTTTTATAACCAAAGAAATACTACCATATTATGGTCTACAAAAGTCTGTAGTAGTCTATGATAGTCTTTGGTGGTCGATAATGATCTATGATCACCTCAAATATTGTTTTTGAACAATAAGCAACTTCATTTTTGACTATAAATATTAGTACATAATCATTGACCATTATAGACCTTTAAAGGCCTCCATAGAGTATCATTGACCACAAAAACTATCATAGACCATAGTGTATTAATTTCTCTTTAGTTTAAGTAAGTTAATAGACAATTACAGGTATCAAAAACCACTAAAGATAATTATAAATGACTATAAACCCTCATACACAATTATAGACAACTAGAAACCATCTTAGACCATTACAGAACGTCATACACCAACTTACTCAAGCCAAAAATAGACTAACATATTATCATCTACGATGGTTTGTGCTAGTTTATGATAGTCTATGGTGGTCGATAATGGTCTATGATCGTCTAAATTAGTCTTTTTCAACTCTAAGTAATTTCAATTTTGACTACAAACATCAATACATGATCATAACCATCATAGACCATTATAGATCACCATAGCGCATCATATACCATAATGTAAACTATAAGTAAGTTCATTTTCAAAAACAAACATCACCACATATTCATAGACCATTGTGGACCATTAAACACAACCATAGAATATCATAGACCACTACAGACCATCATAGACCATAATGTATTAGTGTCTCTTTTGTTTATGTAAGTTCATTGAATATTAAAGGCAAACCTCTATAGATAATTATAAATGACTATAAACCTCATAGACCATTATACAAAACTAGAGACTATCATAGAGTGTAAGTAAGTTTATTATGGTAGTCTATAATGGTCTATGATTGTATGTAGTAGTCTTTTTCAATTGTAAGTAAGTTCATTTTCGACTACAAACATCAATACATAATCATAGAACCGTTATAGACCATTATAAGCAACTATATACTATCATAGACCAATGCATACCATTGTTGACCATAATGTATTAGTTTCTATTTGGTTGTAGTAAGTTCATTGACAACTATAGGCATAAAAAACAATTACAAAAAATTATATATGACTCTATACTATCATAGACCATTATATAAGGTCAAAAACCAACTTACTTATACAACACCCTGCTTCCTGTGCCTCGGGCCCATGTCATCTGACGATATTTTCCTTTCTATTTTAGGACCCCAGAGAGGTAGGCCCCGTGTTACATTATTCTTCTTTCCTTTTTCTCTTTCCAAATCCTTGGGACTTCCTAAGTACATTAACTTATGCACAAATATATTTCATAAAAAATAATAATATCAACACCATGATATAAATAAAATCCAATATCATTAATTTATTCAAAATCTCAAGGTACATAACCTTTGGGTGCAATACAATGAAAATAACTTCAAAACTTAAATAAAATAATGTAGGCTAACATGTCTTATAGTTTAGTAAAATCTCATAAAGAAAATAATCTAAGAATACTCCATAAGGTCTTGATATATCAATTTCCTGAAAGATTAGAAAGAAGGGGTGAGCTTGAAGCCCAATGGATCATTTCAAATATTTAAATCATTATTTCAACACATAAGACAAATACGTGAAGCACTTTCAAATATTATGTGATTCAAACAGTTCATTATTTTTAGTTGTAATTAAGACCAAAAGGGATTAACCTCTGTGTTCCAGATCTAGGGAGAGAGATCATTCTTGAAACTCGAACCCTTCTTTGTGAATTGAGATCACTCTTGAAAACCTAGTTCACTCAAGAGTCGATCTTGACACCTAGTTCTAAGTCAAAGGTCTGACATGGTTGAAACACACATGAAGAAATCCTTCCTTGCGGCTGTACGTGGTTAGAATCTTAATTAATCTTTGATTGAGTGTAAAAACATAACATTCATGTAAATAAACTAAACTTAAACAAAAATTAAACATGCGAGCATGGTAACAACATAGTATGGATCATATCATCACTTAACATATATATTTATTAATGTAAGCCTAAGCATACATATTCTACATGGTATGTAAATTAACTGATGATGCACATTTAGAGAGCATCACATACATGCAAGCCATATTTAAATCAAAATAATAAAGTAAAAGTTGAAAATGATCTCCACCTCAAATGGTAACTACTTTTTCAGCTCTAATTGAATCTCCTTTAGTTCTCCCCAATTGCTAGCACAGAATTTTGTGCAGCACTTCGTTACTACTACTCCAATTGTTGTTTAGAACAACTCAAGAAAGAAAAGGGATGCTAAGAAGGAGGCAAAAAGAGCAAGAAGGACTTGTTTGTTCTTGTTGGGATAAAGAGAATGGGATCCCAGACAGTGTTTATATATAGTTCAAATAAGTGAGAATTGGCAAGCTTGGGGTGTTCCTAACATAGGAAACTTGCTATTTCTTCATTGTTGCACATAGGAAATAGTAATTTAGGGTTTGGGGACTTTCCAATTCATTTTGGATGGCCTTTTGCTCGCAATATTTCAGAAACTTGTCGTGTTACCACGGTATTTGCACTCAAGTATCACAATATTAGGTTTGAAAATACATCTAATTTGTTTCTTGTGCACACAAGCCTTTTTTTCTTTTTTTTTTTTGGTTTTCTTATCTCACTACTGCAGTACCCCAAACCCAGTATCGCAGCTGTTAGCAACCCCGCAAGTATACAAGATCACAGTAGTAATAACCAGTAAGATCGGGTATCGTCCTCAGTGAAAAAGGGTTGCTTTTGCTTTCTAATACCAGATTTACAGTTGATCACAGTTTTATCAAGACTAGATTGGATGTGATTGAATTAATTTTAACTCTAGAAACTGTTCTAAACCAAGATAATTGTTAATGTTAAGAATTCAATAGATAAACATGTCTAGGATAGTGAATGCCGCTGCTTAGTTTGTAAATCTCTGTTGTAGTTATGAATTAGCTAATCTATGAGTTATAACATCAATGGTTGTGTGATCACCCTAGGTTTTATAATGTATACACGTCAACATGAATTTTTAAAAATTCAGAATAAATATAAAAATGAGTGGAAACTTGTTTTTAATTATCATTATATGATATTTAATCAAGATAAAATTT
>JAJIYU010010395.1:0-16139 GCA_030144865.1 Tinospora cordifolia | reverse complement strand
TTTTTTTAAATCGTCTTCATTTTTTTTGAATTGTCTTTGTTGAAAAAATCTTTTTTTTTAACCAGAGGCGACTTTAGTAAAAATTCCTTCACTTAGTATAATTCTTTTTCTAAATCATCTTTACTTCGTTTAATTTTTTTTTCATGTCATCTTCACTTCATTTAAAGAAAAAAACTAGGTGAAGGTATCTTTTTTAAATCATCTTCATTTAAAAAAAATTAATAGGTTTACTTGGTATAATTTTTTTTTCAAATCATTTTCACTTCGTCAAATTTTTTTCAACTTGTGTTCACTTAATTTAATAAAAAAACACGTGAAGGCGTCTTTTTTTTAAATCGTCTTTATTTATTTATTTTTTTCAAATCATCATCGTTTAAAAAAAATTAACTAGGGAAGGCGCCTTCACTTGGTATATATATATATATATATATATATTTTAGATCATCTTTACTTCGCTTTTTTTCTTTTCCTCAAGTCATCCTCACTTGATTTTAAAAATAAATCAAGTGAAAGCGTCCTTTTTTAAAATCGTCTTCGTTTTTTTTTCAAATCTTCTTTGTTTTAAAAAAAAAAATTAACTAGGTGAAGGTGTCTTTAGGACATTTCCAACCTCAATTCTATTTTGAAGTTACTTCAACGTCAAATAGTAAAAAAAAATGAAAAAAAAACTTAAAGGAATAAAAAAATAAAGAAAAAAACTATAAAATAAAATAAAATCCTTTGGCGCTCACTGGCACTGGGATGGAGAAAGAAAAGAAAATAAACCAAAAAACAAAAAATCAATCACACATTCAAATGAAAAGGAGAAGAAGAATACACCAGAGAGAAAATAGAAGACAAACCAAAAAACCATTAATGTAAGTGGAGATCCAAAATGAAGATAGAAGGAGAAGAAAAAGAAATCAAAGTAGAAGTAGTGGAGATCCATAATGGAGAAGAAGAAAAGGAAAAAAGAAGAAGACCAAAAAAAAGGAAGAAGGGAAATTGAAGAAGAAATTAAAATAAAAAAAATGAAAACCTGCAAAATTAATTTTCTTCTTGCAATTTCCCTCCTATGATTTTACAGAAAAATGCAAGGGCTTCTGGGCAAAAATATAAAATCGTAGGGGTTTTTGGACAAAATTACAGAGATTTTTGGGCAAGATTGCAAAGATTTTTAGGTAAAATTGCAGAAGAAAAGGGTTTCTAGGCTAATTTTTTTAAAATTCTGCATGTGGGTTGTATTTTTTTTTTGGGTGTCATCAATAAAAAAAATTGCAGATGACATTATAAAAAAAAATTATACCAAGTGAATGTGTAACACCCCAGTTCTTGGTTTCTTTGTTATGTCACATTGAGGTCACGCATGGAGAGGTGCGCTCATAACTCATAAGCCATTAAAATATCAATACACATGTCTGGCAGAATTGAAACATTATTTTTCTTACATTCAATTCTCATTAAATACCTTCTAGACAAACCATACCCCATATAAATGAATCATCAAACTCTTGGATTTACCAAGATTCATCTATGGAAATAGAAAATAATAAATCTAATAAATGGGCTAACAATTTTAAATATCCAAACTTATTGAAGATCAAAGTAAAAATCCCATGTAACTATCCAAGACTTGGCTCAAGTGGCCATACTCTAACCCAAAGTAAAAGATTCAACAAATAAAACCAACCTATGGGCTATGTGTCTGATCAAATTCCAGTACTCAATTAAACATCAGAAAATGATCTCAACCATCATATTTACAACTGTTCATGTCCTTAAAGTAGCACTCGCCAGACAAGCTTCTTCAGTGATCACTTGAAATGAAAATATAAGTTGAGCTAGAAAGTCCAGTGGATCATACACTGTACATCCATAACATTATTTTAATCAAACATAGAACATCCAACCACTTATCAAACATTAGGCGTTTTAAACATTAAGTTATCAATAGTCGTTAATTAGATCGAAGGGCCTAATCTTGGTGTTCTCTCATCGTTATTGTTCAAAGGAGACAAAAAAAATGCACTATATGTCAAATTTTAATGGGATAGAGAAACACACCCATTACCTAACCCAAAAACGAGAGACACACCCATCGCTCCATCACCAAGAACTAGGGTCACACTCGTAGTTCTGTCATCAAGAGCTAGGGACAAACCCATTGTTCCCATCACGAGAACCCACATAGTGACCCCCCTTGGACCACTACGAGGTATGTGGTTCAATTCTTAACTTATTTTTCCTTGAATGTTACCAAATATCTCATGACAAACATAGCTATCATTTCATTATATAGAACACATCATTGTATAGCAACTCAATCATGTTAATTATCTCATGAAATCTAAATATGGCAATAATCATCCCATGTCATAACAAATTAACAATACATATATATCAGTAGAGCATGCAAATTCATGGAATCATGTCAATCATTCAAATAACTTCCTAGCATGCTTCTATGCATTCAAGAAATGTAAACACACATCATGTTCAACATTTAAAATCCAAATAATATTAGGGAGCAAGGTAATCACTTCCACTTGTTGTGATACTCCACTTGTTTTAATCCTTGTTTTGATGTTTCGAATCCTCAACCTATAATGCCTTGATATCATAATTCAGTATCATTAAACCATAATTCAATGTCCACTTAATCTAAGTAGTAATTGGTGTGCATTTAGGTAATATCAGGTATATACTATCATGTTATTCTTCTATGTACCGCAGTAGATAAGGGTACTACCGTAGTTACTCATATCTGTGCATAAAAACTCAAAAAAATAGGGTCTGTAACACATTACCGCAGTTGTCGAAATCGGCGATACACATGAACACAGTAACCAGAGAGGATTTCACGTGAATTGTGTATTATTATGGTCCGTTAATGTGGTAGCCAAGCGATTTTTCTGAGACTGCACATTCGTGCAAGCTTCCTTCCTGTCTTCTCATTCACAATGATTCAATGTACTAAACTTAACACAAACATTATATCAAATAAAACGTATTATACCTCGATTCCAAATGCTCATTCTTTCTTTTCCCTCAAAAAAGTGTTTTAAACACTTTCAACTAGCTGGTAAATCAAGGGAGCATGCATCTCATTTGAAAACACGAGTCAGTGATGAAAACATATGTATATTGTGTGAAACGAATGTCTTACTTATGTGTAATCTGTTTGTTCAATTCCAACAGTTGAATTCTTCATCAATATGCAGTTCTCCTTCGTTCTTTGATTAAGAATTTGGTCGAGAAGGATTAAATAGATTAAGAACACTCTATGACACTTTTGAGACGGAGAAGGGTTGGTCTGTGATGGCTAGGTAGGGTTTTTGTGTGATTGAGTATCCGACTGACTAAGAATTAGGGTTTCTGCATGCAAATCATATATATATATATATATATATATATATAATTTTCACGTATTACCGCGCTAATGACTCCAATTATTATTGCAATCGCATGATTAATACATTAAAAATTGAGGTTTTTGACGCATACTGTTGTAATCAGAACGTATAAATTTTTAGTTTTCTCAAATAGTACCACGGTAATGATTTTCATTATCGAATGCCATTTTTTATGCATTTCTAGTTCTTTCGGGCATTATTGCAGTAATCAGGGCCTTGTGTTATTTTTCGTGTCTTCTTGATATCCTCTAAATTTTCTATTAATTTTTATATTTATCTCAAGTTTATTTCAACTTGTATTTCATGATTGTGAAGCATTTATAAATTTATAAATTATTTATTTAATTTATTTTATATGTAAAACTCTTAGAATTCTATAATTCATTCATTGACTTTTAAGGTATTATTGAAGACGTCTTCACTAAAGATGCCTCCACGTAAGAAAAAAATTTCTTTTTAAACGAAATGAAAACTCGAAAAAAAGAAATTTTAACTCATCTTTTTAAAAAAAAAATCAAGTGAAGATGAGTTGAAAAAAAATTAACTAAGTGAAAACGATTTGAAAAAAAAAGTATATATCAAGTGAATGTGTCTTCACTAAATATGCCTTCACTTGATTTTTATATTTAGTGTGGAGAACATTTAGCATCGAAAAAAAAATTTTGAGTTGACGAAGCTTAAAAAAAAATTTTGGTATTGAATTTCTTTTCAAAATCTTCTTTATTTCGTTTTAAAAAAATATTCTTTTTTCACTTGGTTAATTTTTTTTTAACCAAGTGAAGGCGTCTTAGTGCACCACATCACGCCCTTACGTGGCGCCAGCGTGCCTATGTGGCCCCAGTTGGACTCTAACCCTAAAAAATTAAGGCAAGGGACTCAATATTTTTAAATTAAGAGTATTTATTTAATTTTAAAAAATTTCGGGGCAATCAAGTCAAAAGCCTTGGAGAAGGCCTAAAAGCAAGTCTAACCCACACCAAAAAAGGCTTGGGTTAGAGGTTTGGCGTGGGCTGTTCTTGCCAAATTTGGCGTCCCCCCCTACCTTTTATTTTTTTATTATTTTAGTTTTTTAGTTTTTGTTCTTTTTGATATGTATTTTAAGTTAGTTAAGTATTTTATTTTTATTAAATATTTTAAAAATAATTTAAATTTAAATAATATAAATTTAAAATTTATATTAATTGATAACTAATTTATTTATTTATTTATAAATATATTAATTTTAAAACATTGTATGAAAAATTAATAAAATTTATATGTAAAAATATTAATTTTTTAAAAAATAATATAAATAATATTAAATAACATTAAAAAAATATTCTATTTTTTTGAGGAGAAATAGTAAAAATACGGACGGTTGAGTTAAAGATAAGATTGTCCTTTAGTAAAAAGTGAGGCCCATTTACAGAAGGATTCTCCCTTAAAATTTGGAGGGATGGTTGGAGATGACCGAACAATAAATTGTTCATCATTGCAAACACCACTGCATATGCCTTTTAACAAAGGAACATTGTGACATTGTCCTTTTGATTGGAGCTTGAAATCCTAATGCATCCTGTATTCTTGAAGTCTTCTCTTAACTATTTAAGAAATAATGTAGTCTGCATGTGAGAAAATAGATAAATTAATAAGTTATTAATTTTTTTCTTTCTTTTTTCTTTTTTTTTTCTAACCCTAATTTGAAGAAGTTGCCAAATTTTTGAAGATTAAATGAGGGTAAAAGTTATTAAGAAAGAAAAAAAGCTTAATTGTAAGCCCTTTCGAATTCCCAATCCTGACAATGAGCAAGGAAATGGCACCGAGGCAATCTCATTCAAGAATTACTTGACGATAGTTGAGGTTCCAAACTAATTTTAAGCCCTTTTGAATTCCCCATAGCTCTGTTGTTAAGTTAGAAGCAATACCAATAAACATGGAGAAGCCTTTCAACCACTCACTACTGTCATTACGAAGAATGCCACCCATACTAGCTAGCACCGGATTACCCTTCGTAGCACCATCGGTATTTACTTTTATCCATCCTTGTTGAGGGAAATCCCAACCTATCCATTTCGGCATATAGGGGGATTGGTTTTGATGATTACCAAACCTTGCCTCCTGAAGAGAAGTATACACATTCCTTCATCTGTAGATGATGTTACTATGATACATTGTAAGGCCTTGAAGGAGTTGTTCATTTCAAGCTGTCCATATAATCCAAACGGTGGTTAAAAATTGACAACTCCACTCTTGTTGATCTGCCACCTTGGTTTTGGTTAAAGGGTTTGTTTTCAACCAAACACTAGTAGGCCACTGAAAGAAGTCCATTAGGAGAAAGTTGCCATGAAGCAAATGCCATATATACTTAAATTTTGGACAATCTCTAAGGACATGTAGGACACTTTCTTAACCTTTACCACATCTTTTGCAAATTGGGTTCTCTGAGAGGCCTCTTTTGAATCTAAGAGATTTAGTGAGGAGCCTGTCTTAACAGACTAACCACAAGAATAATTTAAATTTATGAGGGCACTTGATATGCTAGATTTATGTTAAATCATACCTTCCTCCAATTAGTTCCACAACATGATGAGGAATGAGAGTTTTTAGGGAGTTCAAATTCCAATATTGATTGGTGGTAATAAGACTATCCACCTTTCAATCCTCATCATCTAGGTGAACTAGTTGATCAATTAAACTCCTAAGAGTCCCTTCATTAAGCTAACAATCATGCCAAACACTGATCGTGGAACCATTGCCCAAGCACCACTTCAACCCTTTCTTCAAGCAATCGACACCTTTTAGAATGCCCTTCCAAACAAAAGAATCTAAACTTTTAGGAAGGGCATTAAGAAAACCCACTTGATTCAAGTATTTTTTTATTAGAAGGTGCCCCCTCATTATCTTATCCTTATAAATAGTCGCCATGTTGATTTGCTCAGCAATGCCAGCTTTGTTAACTTAATGTAACACCCCAATTCTCGGTCGTTTCATTCTGTCACATCGTGGTTGCGCATGGCGAGGCGCACCCATAAGTCATTAAATATATTATCGAGAAACTACACGTGTCAACTACCAAGAACTATAACGTTACTAATTCTATCGTCCGATACATCTCATCAACATCATAATCATAGATGAATAATCTATCAGTCTCATGGACACATCAAGAGATATCAATAGGAGGCAAAACATAATAAATCTCATCAAAACTCATAGATTAAACCGAATAAAACTAGACATGATGTATTCAAGTAATAGTCTAAAACCTAGCCTGTGTGGCCCAATACCGACTTCTAAAAACATTAATGCAAAAATAATAAAAAGGGTTATCTGCCCAACTTAAACCATTGTACTTAAAACAATTGAAAAGAATCCATAACAACCTCAAAAGTGATGTGTACAGCCGATGCACTACCTAGTTGTACCATCAACACGAACAACTTCAAAGGTTACTTGAAACGGAGAAATATGGAGTGAGCTCAAGAACCCAGTGGATCATATATAGTACATTCATAGTATTATTCAAGTCAAAATATCAAACATGCAAACACTTCAACACATTAGGCATTCTAGACATTAAGTTGTTCAACAGTTGTTAAATCATACCGAAAGGCTTAACCCCGGTGTTCTCTCATCGTTATCGTGTCAAAGGAGACAAGAAAAATGCGTTATATGCCATATGCCAATTGGGACCAGGGGCACACCCATTACCCAAACCTGAAAATTAGGGTCACACCCATCGTTCTATCATCAAGATTTAGAAACTAACCTATCATTCAATTTGCGAGAACACCCACAGTGATCCCCCGTAGACCATTACACCAGTACGTGGTTCAAATCTTAATTTAACTTTAATTAAGATCATATAGTTTTTCATCGTATCATATTAAGCATGAAAAATATAGCATGTAATATTATTTGAATGAATCAAACATGTTAATTCTTTTATGTCTCATATTATGAAAACATGTAAACAACCAGCATGGATACATACATCATTCATAATAACAAAATAGCTCATGATATCCAATTAATGCCAAAATGTACCCTGACATGCTTCTAAGCATTTAGAATAAAGCAAACACATATCGTGTTTAACATTTAAAACTCAAATAATACAAGGAGCAAGGTAATCATATCCACCTTTATTTCTCGTTCCCTTAGGCTTTTGCTCCACGCTATACTCGCCTTGTACTTCAATTTATGAGATTTAAAACCAACATTACATGAGTTTGAAGCATTCCTAACATAGATATCCTAAGGTGTACGCGGTGGTCTCAATGGATGACATTATTCATTGTTTTCCTTTAATTACTACAGTAGTGAATGACATTAATGTGGTATCTATATGTATGCACAATCAGAGACGAATTGAGTTTATGCCGTGTTACCACAGTAACCAGAGCATAGATTAGTTTTCTCACACGTTATCGCAGTAACCAGAGGGGTTCATGTGTGTTTAGTGTGTGTGTTACCACAGTCAGTTATCATGGTAACTAGAGGGCTTTGTGTGTGCACAGTGCAGTACTGCGTTTGGCTACCACGGTAGTCACCCGATTTTCTAGAATGTTGCTCTTGTGTGCGCACTTCTCGGTCCGTCATTCCCTCTAGTGTTTAGCACTCCAACATACTAACATTAAGCTCAAAACACACACATACATAAATGGAAAGCATTATACCTTGTTATTCTTGGTCTTTCCCCCCTTGTTTTCCTTGTCAGAACCTTTCAAAATGTTCTAGGCTTCTATCATAGGCGAAAGAGTTTGTGAAATCTCAAACATTGTGAAATAGTGACAAAAGACATGCATTCTCCATGGAACAAAGGTCTTACCTTGGTATCCTTGCTCTGGAACGCATCACAGTCCAATCTCTTTGCAAACTATGTATTTTTTCCTCTTATAGTGCTTGTGAGACTATCAAGAAAGGTTTGATTGGATGAGAATTGGTCTAGGAAGGGTAGGGAAGGGAGGAAAGTTTGGTTATTGGCGGTTGGTGTTAGTTCTTGGAGGTAGGCACACGACTATAGGGTTACAATGACTATTAGGGTTTTTTGGCGCACTATTTATATGTATATATATTATGTATTACTACGGTAAATCGAAATATTACCACGGTAACCAGAATCCTAAACTCTTTAGGTTCTAGTCGCATTACTGCGGTAATCACAGGCATCACTGTGATAAACAGAACGTTGCTATTTTTTGGTTTTCTGTGTTTGGTTTGCATCACTATGGTAACCTGATTCATTACCGCGATAACCAATGGTTGGTTGTTATGTAGAGTTCTGATTTTTGCTCTAATTTGTTGATTTTTTGTACACTGATCAAACATCTCGTAACCATGATTTCATGGGTTTTTCAAGGTTTATTATACTTGAATTATTTTTATTTAAATTTACCAAAATTCTGTAAAATTTTTGGGGTATTACACTTAGTGCTCCAAACGCCTAAACCCTCTTTGTGCTTAGGAGCACAAATATTATCTTAGCTCACTAGGTGGATTTCACATTGATCAATGATACAACTCCATATGAAGCGTCTGTTTGTCTGATCCAATCTCTTGCAAATAGATATAGGAAAATTAAAGCATTGCATGGTGTATACTGGGATAGAAAAGAGGAAAGATTTTACCAAAGTGACTCACCCTACTACATTGAGGTGAGTTGACTTCCAACCTGCTAATTTTCCTTCAATACGGTCTAGAATGGGCTGAAACGTGTTACGGTTAATCCAAGAATAAATAAGAGGAAATCGTAGGTACCTCTCAAGATTATAAGTTAGACTAATATTCCATACCGAGCTTAACTCATTAGCATAGTTACTACCTCTAACATTTGGTGAGACATACAACCTTGATTTATGGAAATTAACTTACTCTCCTGAGAGATTGCAAAACTTATCAAGCACTTGAATAATTAATCTAGCATGTTGAGTTGTAGCTTTAGCAAATAGGATCACGTCATCTACAAAGAAAAGATGAGAGATTCCTGTACCAGTTTTTGAAATTTTGATGGGGGTCCACTCTCCTGCATCTATAGCTTTTTGAATCTTGTGGCCAAGTCATTCCATGTACAACAAAAATAAGTAAGGTGAAATAGGATCTCCTTGATGAAGGCCTCTCTTAGGCTTAAAATCTTGGGTGACCTCTTCATTCCAAAGCACTGAAAAAGATATTGAAATAACACAAGACATGATAAAAGTAGTTAAGTGATCCAGAAAATTAAAATACTTGAGAGTGTTGTGCAAAAAATCTCAAGATATGCGATCATTGGCTTTCTCTAGATTAATTTTTCTAGCCATGAGGCCGACACCTTTCTTTCTTTTCATCACATGCATGATTTCTTGAGCAACGATCATGCTGTCAACAGTGTTATGACCCAGAATGAAACTATGTTGATTCTCGCCAACGAGTTTCAATAAAAACGAACGAAGCCAATTGATAACGATTTTAGTAATTAATTTGTAGCTGACATTGCAAAGGCTTACGGGTCTCATTTGTAAAAGGGTTGAAGGATTTTCAACCTTTGGAATGATAACAATATAATAAAAATTAATTTTACTCACATCAAGGGACAAGCTCCAAATTTTCTTTATCATATCAAGTATAGATCCACTGACGATATCCCAATTATGCGAATAAAAAATTGTCAAAAGACCATCAGGACTAGGGGCTTTAAAGGGATTCATCTGCTTGAGAACCTACTGAATTTCATCATTGATAAGAGGGTTCATAAGATGTTTCTCATTGGAAGTAGAAAGGGAAATGATGGATGTGGACTTTGGGAGAGTCCTTGGGGTTGGAGTGGCAGTATCAAATAAATTCATACGAAACTTCCTTGCATGATCTTTCAAGATATCAACATCTGAGCACCATATATCATCAATTTTGAGGGATGTTATCTTATTTTTTTGTTCTTCGGGTAAGCGTACTTAAACAAAAGAACTTTGTATCCAGGTCACCAGCTTAGAGCCTCTGCACTCGAGACTTTTGAAACCAAAGGAGTTCCTCCTGCATGAGGTTGGTGTTGAACTCTCTGAGGAGCTGTTTTTTCAATTTTGACAAAAAATGGGACCCAACAATACTGAGCTACCTTTGGATACCCTTGAGCCATCTTCTAAGACTCCTCTTTCTTTGATAGATATTCCCAAATGTTATATGATTTCACTCCCTCACTTTCAATCAAAACTTTTCCACTGAATCGATAAAAGACAACCCACCTGTAGCCCTGGAAGAAGAAAGGAAGCACTTGAAATCATCTTGTTTGAGCCAAGCAGCCAAGCACTTGATTAGTTCGGTTTACTAATCAACATGATTAACTTTATCAATCCAAACATTTTAAGCTGAGTCGTGTCAGATTTGGAAACTTATAACCCGACCCGTATTTAGAGTGGGTCATGATTTAAGTCTTAGCCCGAATCAATCTAAACTAATAATAAATAATAGTTAGTATTTTATTGATATTTCTGTGGAAGACAACATTACCAACTAATAAGAATTATTCAAAGTTTTATAAAGTAACGCGAAAAAGATTCTTTTAATAATTATTGTAATATTTGGTTTCGACAAAAAAATTATTTTATAAAATATCATTTAAAATAATCTTAATTACTAAATTTACCCTATGCCTGAAAATGAATGGTGTTAGGTGAATGCAAAATCTGACTATATTTATTGATAGTCAAGATAACATCAAATCATGAATAATGCAATGTTTCAACAGTACTTTTTTTTTTGTTTTGTACAATTGTTTTTTTCTGCATGTTTTTTTTTTGTATACTTCAAGATTAATCACTAATTAAGCATTGTCTATAACTTATACATTACTTTTATTAAATTTAGAATATTTCACTCAATAATCCTTTTGCACAAATAAAAATATCACAGCAGGAAGGATACACATGCAACAACGGTAAAAATCAAACTTTTGTCTAACGCATGTTTCAACTCTCTAAATTAAGTTTTACACCAACTTTTTTTTTTTTTTGGGTTTTCCATGGGGCATCTCCGAGTTTGCTTAATGCGCTTCTTTAGGCTAAATTCACATCAGGCCTATTGATCTGTTTTTGGTTATGGGTTTGGTCTTTCAGCGAGAGTTGCTACATTCACAAGACTCAAAAATCGAGACCTTGCTTAAGCAGACTATCGGACCAACAACTCGTTTGTAAGTTTTACACCAACTTAATTATCCATTATAGTTAACAATAGTGCTTCTTTATAGGAAGGAATATAAAAATAATTATTATCATGGAAAGACAGCTTTGGTAAGGACATAAGAACAGTCATTATTAATTTAATAAACATTAATTAGTGAAAGCGACTTTTAAGAATCGATCATAAAACTTACTCTAGGGTTATGATCAATTAGTTAATTCAGTTTTTTTTTAAACATTTTATATTTTAAACTTGTTTTGAATTTTTTTTGGGATTTATCCTTTTAATTTCAAAATCTTACTCTCTTAATGCCATCTTCCATTTTTAGATTTATTATAGTCATTTTGATAATATTAAAAGGGAAATTATACTTAATTACTCTTATAAAATTATTTTATTTTTACTCTTTTTAAATAAAGATTTCATGTAAAGCATGTGTCTATAGTTCCAGTAATATGTCACTGTTACTCCGATTTTACTTTTTTAAACTCCTAAATTTTCATAAATTCATATGCCAAAAAGTTCCTTTTCCTCTTCCTGCTCCTGCTCAAAAAAGAAAGGAAAAAATTTTTAAAAGAAAAAAGAAGTTGCAAATGGCACCGGGCACCCCACATTTGCAATCAAAGGTTTTTTTTTTTTTTTTTTTTTAAATAAAAAGGCCGTTTTCTTTTCTTTGTGTTCTTTTTTCTTCTTCTACAAAGAAAAGGTATTTCAGCAGCTAAATTTTTTTTAAAAAAATATTATTTTCTTAAAAGAATTTTTTAATCAAATATTTTCGAGAATTTCTTTTTTTTTTAATGATAGTGTGATTAACCACGGGAAAACTCAACAAACATAGTTATAGCTAGTTTTTTTTTTAAAAAAATTAACAAATAAAAAATTGAGAAAAAAAATATTTTCTCGCCTCCAAAACTAAGCAAATGTTGGTAAATCTTTTTTAAAAAATAAATTTCTTCATTTTTGTCAATTAAACACTAGAAAATGAGGTTTTCTTTAAAAAAAAAAAGTTTCTATTTTCATTCTCGATTGCAACCCGCGGATTAAGTTGCAAATATTTTATTATTATTATTTTATTTTAAAGAAGAAGAAGGACGGAAGAAAGAAGAAGAAAATAAAAATTTTATGAAAAAAGTCGGATTGGGTATTTAGTTGGTATATATATATATATATATATATATATATATATATATATATATATATATATATATAACAAATACAAATAAATAAAATAAAATAAAATAATTTTTTTAAAAATGTATATATATATATATATATATATATATATCATTTATTTATGTTAAAAATATACATGGCAAGTGTTGGGAATGTTGGAAACTCCCTGTCGTGGTGCACCCGATTGCCGAAAGTAACGAACATAACGTACGGCTTCAACCCAAATACGTATATTTAACCATTTTATTTCTATTTTATTTTTAATGCTTATTGTATTTTATTATTATTAGTATTATTATTACTTTTAGCCTAAACAAGGCTGAGGGAGAAGACAAACGCTACCGAATTTCCCTTGGCGCGACCGTTTGTCGCTCACCTCTTCCCAATTATTTGATTTCTTTCTTCCTTTCTTTCAAAAAAAAAAAAAAAAAAACTTTAATTCAATCACGCATTCATCGATTCTGCTTTCTCTCATCTCGGTTCGATAAAAAGGTACCTTTTTTTCTTTATTTCTTTTTTTTAATTTTTTCTTTTGATTTTTACTCCGGTGTTTCAAGTTTGTTGCTCCCGATTCAGTTCATTCTTGAATCGGGGAATTTAAATCTTTAGTTTCACCTTTTTGCGGATAGATTGATTTTATTTGTAAAGGTTGTTCGTATGTGGTTTATTGATTTTGTTCATTAGGGTTTATAATTATCGATTTCGATGTGAGCTTGAGTTCCGATGCTGTAATTTGGTCCTGGTTTCTTACAATTGTGGTTTCCTGCTGCTAGTTTGGAGAATTTGGAGAAACATCATGGATTTATTGCTTTGTCAGTCTTGATCACGTTTAGGTATTGCATAATCGCTTTATGGTTCTTGAATTGGTTCTCATGTGAAAGGGGATGATCTGATTATGATTCCGATTAAAAGTTTGTCTGATGAAAATCCAAAATCTTGTGTTTGTTTTGGGCCTTCACAATTTCATTTTTGATAGATGTATCTCGGTGAAAGCTGATTTTGTTAATTATCCATGCCCTTCCTTAGATTTGGAAATTGTTTGGTGTGGATAATATTGGCAAAATGCGGGAGGAATAGCCTCTTTTCTGTGGGTAGGAACTCAAGAATCTCAATTTTATGAGGATTGTTTTTAGCCGTCACAGTATCCCCAAGCAGGTGGCTTTCTTTGTTCTTTTGCATAGAAGACAATTCTCCTCATCCATCAATTGTATGGCTTGTAGGAGGGATTCAGAAAGTTAAAATTAAGACACTATTAGCATGTTGGCAAATGACTAAGATATATGGAGGGTTTTGCAATGTGAACTCCTAAATAAAGAAACCAAAACTTTTAATTGAGCTAGTGTTTGTGAATTCTACTTAGACTTTACTTCTGCACAAAAATGAACCTCTATTTGTCTTGGTGGTTTGTGCTCTAACTGAATTAGCAAAAACTTATTGCTTATTTTATAGAAGTTGTATCTCCACTACAAGAAAAGTAGACATGCATATCTTACCATCATGTATTCTTTCAGAGAATATCTCAACCTTATTCATTACTAGCCAGGGTATTCAGTTTTGTGGGTAATAACTCATAGTGGAATTTTTTACTTGAAGTATCTGCGCATAGAGTCCTCTTGCTATGAGTGCTGGACAAAGAACTGATTCTACAATATCATGCATTTTCATATCTTTATCATCCCCCTTTTATTTGTAAGACCAATTATTAACATCAATCCAAGTTGAGCTTTCTTCCTTTCATTTTCTTTTGCGTATATTTTTGGATAACATTACATTTATCTTTCACGAAAATTGTACTATTTAATGACTTACTAAATTCAATGCTTCATGAAATCTGCTATCCTTCAGCTGCAATGGCATCTTCTGACTCATGGATGAGAGAGTTTAATGAGGCTACCAAGCTTGCAGAAGATATCAATGTAATGATTTCTGAAAGGGGTTCCTTGCCTCCATCAGGACGGGATACACAATCCTATTTTTCTGCAGCTCGCAGGAAGATAACAATACTGAGGACTCGACTGGATAGCTTGCAGTCCCTTTTGTCAAAACTTCCCAGTAAGCAGCCAATGTATGAGTCTTAACTGATCATGTTAGTTTCTGAATAAATTTCTGTCACTGCTGTTTGTCTTGTTACAGGGTCCTCTTGGCATGCTAAGCACACCTTCAATGATGTCCCTCTTTATACTATAATTTTGCATATTTCCAAGGTTGTTTGGTGATTGTATTCATAGGGAACTGTGGAACTCAGGATATTGGATATTATCATGTTTGGAGGCCTTTTTTTTTTCTTTATTCAATCCTTTTGATAAAATCTTACTTCTATATATTTTTTTTCATTTTTTGAATTAGTTTGATTACGGCTTTCTTTGGGTATGTTAGTCCCATTGTTGCTGAAGTTAAAAGTGCATGTGAGAACTTGAAATGAATTGCTCTGTTTTTCTCATATAATGCTCTATCTTGATGCAACTGGCATCTATGCAAAACTAAAACAGTAAACTGATGTACATCCACAATTCCACAAGCTTAACAGTCCATTGCAGTTCCCGTGTTGGTATCTTTCTGAACTTTGCTATGAATATTCCTTATATAAAATTTTAAGGGCTTTTATTGAAATCTCAAATTAAATTGATATGCCTTCAAAATTTCTTTTGTTATTATGCATAGTTAATTTGCTATTTCAATTATAGTTCTTGGTTTCTGGAACTTTCCTTTAGAGGTTTTTGTTCAGAAAATATTGTGCTTGCTTCTGTTTCTCTTATAGTTTCACCATATATAAAATGTTCTCTATTTGTGCCTTCCATTGTAATATCATCCTGCTTATACTTCTCCCTGAAACTTTTATATTCTGCTTTTCTTTTGATTTTCAGAACAGAGAAGGAGATGAATCGACGTCAGGAAATGATTGCAAACCTGAGATCCAAAGCCAACCAGATGGCTTCCACATTGAACATGTCCAATTTTGCAAATAGAGACAGCCTACTTGGAGATGATATCAAGCCAGCAGATGTGATGAATAGAACGACTGGCTTGGATAACCATGGTCTTGTTGGTCTTCAAAGGCAAATCATGAAAGGCATGTTTCTAGGCCTGCATTGCATAATTATATTCTTTGCATTTTCTTAGTTGTTTTGGTTTATAATGTTGATCTTTCTGGGGGTTTGCGATCGGAGCAGAACAAGATGAAAGTCTTGAGAAATTGGAGGTGACTGTCTTGAGTACGAAACATATTGCGTTAGCAGTAAATGAGGAACTCGATCTGCACAGTAGGCTTATTGTATGTTCTCTTTCCATTTCACTTTATTTGTTTTCCTGTCATTATTTTAGACATTTTATTCACTGAAATTTGCATTACCTCTCTTTACAGGACACCTTGGACCATCATGTGGACTCAACAGACTCTCGGCTACAGGTTGTACTCTCTCTCTCTCTCTCTCTCTCTCTCTCTCT
>JAJIYU010010394.1:0-16189 GCA_030144865.1 Tinospora cordifolia | reverse complement strand
TGGAGCACTCAAAATCATGCATCACATATTGAAATAAAACCTAAACATGATACTAGTCATGGCATGATTAATATGCATGCATAAATTCAAATATGAATCAAATCTAAAATTGAAAAATATTTTAGAATGATAGAACTGAAAATCTTTCAATTTTTAAAACCATACACACAATGAACATGCTAGAACTTTGAATAAGAAAAAGGGGTGTTTAAGAAGTCACTTCCACCTTAAATACGTCCCTTCTGTATGCCTCTGAAATTCGACAAAGTTCCGTTACTTCAAGGCTTCCAAACACTCAAGAACTCTCAAGAACACTCAAGAATAGCTCAAAATCACTTAAGAACTAAGGGGATTGCCAAGAAGAAGGCTAGAGAAATTCAAGAGGGACTAGTATGCTCTTGATTTGGGATAAACATAGTGTGAGTATTAGAGGTCCTTTATATAGAGTTCAAAATAGTGTAAAATAGTAAGTTTTTGGTGTTTTCTTTGTAGGAAACTTGCCAATAATTCAAATTTTCGTGCCCCCCAAGCATAGGAAAATTGCAAGTGAGTTTGGAATTTGGAAACATGATTTTTCGAAATTTTTTTGGAATTTTTCAGATTTTCTCGGTTAATTTTCGTTATTTATTGGAGTTGCTAATCGGGACCGTAGGATCGTTCTCGAATCATGCATCGCATCTCTGTTATTTAGGGGCCTCGAATCTGAACCGTTAGATATTCCTCGAGCGCAGCACTCCATTAATGACAATCGATCTGGCCGTTGATTATCCTCGAGTGCAGCACGTGATTCGCGATTTACGTATTACGCTGTAGATTTGGACCGTTGAATGATCCTCGAACACAGAGTGCGGATCGCGTTCACGATTACTGAAAACCACCTGGACCATTGGATTTGGATTGATCGACCGTGGCCCGTTGGATTTTCCTCGATCGATGCACATGTTCGGGATTACCGAATGTGTGTTTGATCTGGACGCTCGGATCATTCTTGAGTCACGCATCAGCTTATTCGGGAAACAAAACTTGGACCGTTGGATCTGGCTGATTGAGTTTGGGCCGTTGGATTTCCATGATTCGGTGTGCCTGTGCGTTTGGTGCGAGCCTGATCTGGGCCGTGCGATCTCAGATCGTTTGGATTGTGAGATTCTGGCCGTTGGATGCAGTTTCTAATTACCAAATTGCTTTCTAATAATGTTATTATTCAAATTTTGTCAATTAGACACTTCCTAATTGATAAAAAACTTGATTTTCTAGTATATTTCCTTCTATTTTGATGATTTGCTAATATTTTTCCCTTTCTAATTATTTAATATTGTATTTATTAGATATTTTTCTATTTCTTTACTATTTTTAATGCTAATAATTAAATAATCTACATTTTTCATTTCCATGTATTTTATTTATTTCATATTTCATTTTCAGATTATAATTTATGTAATTATAAATTAATATTTACATAATGTTTGATTTATTTTTAATAAATACCGTATACTACATTTTTATTTAATTATATAAATTTTTCTATGTACATTTTTCTATAATATGTAATATTAACATTTATTATGTTAACACACACTTTATTCATACACATATTAACCTATATGTGTATATATACTTTATTTTTATTTATTTATTTCTTAAGCAACTCTTTAAATTTTATAATTAATTCTACTAAATTGCCATTTTCATTTAATTATCAAATTAAGGTCTTATTTGCCTAATTTATTTTACATCTAAATATTTTATATTATTTTTCATTTCCTAACCCATAATTTGCACCCAAAGATGTCTTAAAATCTTCAAAATTTTTTTCACTTAACTTATTTTATTTATTTTAAATTATTTGACAAAATTCTGGGGTATTACATAAAGCTTAGGCTTTGATACCACCTTTGGTATCAGAGAAAACTTTCTAATTTTGGCTCAGCAACTAATGCCTAGGCTCTGCTACCACCTTTGTATCAGAGGAAACTTTCTAATTTTGGCCTAGCAACTAATGCCTTGGCTCTGCTACCACCTTTGTATTAGAGGAAACTTTCTAATTTTCGCCTAGCAACTAATGCCTAGGCTCTGATGCCACCTTTGTAATACCCCAACCCCTTAGAAACTAATTTAGACTCAACCACAAGGTGGGTCGGGTCCTATGTTACATTTACAAGCACACAACTTGTACCTCAATTCCTTTGTTCTAACTCTTATTGAACCTTTTATGAGTGCCTCATCCAATTTGATCAATTTTAAATTCAATAAGGCCTTACAAGTAGAAAAAAGAATATTTTTAACTCTTTAAATAAATAAATACATTATTGAATTCATAATCAAGAGTACATAACTCAAAATTTTAAAATAAAAATTTAGCGAAAGTCAAATAAATCTAAAGTGGGCAACACACCCTTACATTGAAAAAGAAAATTTCCAACAATAGCTACTATTAGAGTTTTATTGCCATCATATTCAATTTCCTGAAATGTTAAAAGGAGAGGGGTAAGCGCATAGCTCAGTGGATCATCCATAAAAAAATTAGCTTATTATTTCAAATTTCTAACACATCCAAATTCACACACTTTCAAACATGAAGTGATTCCACATCAAATTGGTTCAAGTTGACATTATGACTGAAAGGGGTTCTACTCCCTTGATATTCTTAGTTTGCATACCCCTCTTTAGGGTGGAAAGACATTTCTATATTACTTTTCATTGGATGTCACATACCAAATATCCCTTAGTTGCACTTTGCAACTACACACTTCAAGCATGTGTTAAAAACACCCATAGCACCCATATAGGTCACTATGAAAGTACGTGATTCTTATCTTTACTTTCTCATGTTTAAAATCACATAATCATGATACTAAATCAAAATATTAAATCTCAGAATTTAAACATTTAAGAAAGAATGGAAACACACATAACATACTTGAAAACTTAAAAGCAAACCTAAGTATGGTTTTTAGGCATGGTATGATCTCATGAATGATTGAAAACATGCCAACATGCTAAACTGATATTTAAATATGACTAATCATGTTAAAACTAAAAAAATCATGCTGTAAAATGAAAAATAAACATGCACAAACATGCTAAGAACTTGAAATAACAAGATATAAGTTCTAGAAATCCCCTCTAGCTTAGTAGTGGTTCTTTCATAAAAAATTTAGCAAAGTTCTCCAACGTCTAGCACTTTCAAACACTAGCAAAAACACTTAAAACAACTCACTAAATGACTGAAATTAAAACCTCTCACTTGTGAACACAAGAGAAGTGAGAAGAGATGCCAAGAAGAGGGCTTAGAACAAGCAAAGAGGGGCTTAGAACAAGCAAAGAGGGGGTTTATATAGATGTTCAAGAGCACTAGGGGGATGTTTGCATAAAGAGGGCAAGTGTGTTCATGGTTGGCAAGTGGGACCACTAGGACTTTCTAATTCAAAATATATGAGTACAATCTTGTTTCCTAACTATGTGTGAACACAAAAGAGGTTTAAATCATATTTTAATTCAAATGGGGCATCCCATATTTGCTCATGGAAACTTTCCTTTTTGGTTTCCTTGCTTGCTCATCACACAAACACACAAGGAATACTTTCCCATTCTCTTATTTCTTGGACATCAAGCATGGGTGTATGTAACACCCCAACCCTCGTATCTTTTAAGCAGTGTACATGGCCACCGTTCTCTTGACAGTGGACTTAACAAAATGGCGGGTCGGGCCAGTGCTACATTACAAGTGATACACACTTGTTCTTTTCTTTTCAATATCTCATGCCTTTGTATAAAATTCAAAAATACAATATTTTCAATAAAATCAAGGCAAATTAAAAGAGATAAAGAAATTCAAACTATTTTATTTATAACAGATATTAAACGTACTAAACTCTTCAAAAAGAACTAATCATTACAACGGAAGACTTCAAAAATAGTTTTCAGTAGAAAAGCATAAAAACTTTGGGCAACATGCCCTAAAAATTCTAAAAAAATATAATACTGTAGAAACTTTCTAAGAAGCTATCTATATTCAACTACTCCATGGATTACATGTTCCTGACAAATAAGAAAGGAAGGAGTGAGCATATAGCCCAGTGGATCCTTTTCAAACAACCATCTTTCATATTCAAACTCATAACACAATCATAATTCAAACACTTGCAATCATTAGGTGTTTCAAACAACAATTTGTTTAAGTCGAGTCTTAGACCAAAAGGGCCTTTAATCCCTTGATGCTCTTAACTAAGTAAATAGGGCCCACTCGACATCAACCTATTAGTGGCACGTGTCGGAATCAACCCGTTACACATGGTCACCCACCAGTGGTATATGACCCTCAAGTACTTAGGTCTGAAAATCATATGACCTAATTCATATGAAAAGAACATCCATAGTGTTGCCTTGACCATTATGATGGTACGTGATTATTATCTCCATCGTCTTTGATTAATTCTCATATCATGATCTCATAAAATAAACTTTAGAATATGAAATCAAACTAAAATTCAGAATATACATAGTCAACTCATGAAACACTCATAAAACATGCATCATTCTTTAATTTAAAAGCCTAAGCATGATATTAACATGGCATGGATGATATGATTGCTCAAACATGATCAAAACTGAAATGCTAAAATGAACATTTAGAATTCTAGAACTGAAATTGAAAATCTTTGAATTCAGTGAAAAATACACAAACAATGAGCATGCCATGAATTTAAATAAGAACAGAAGTGTGTTCTAGAAATCACTTCCACCTTGTGACGCTTTTTTTCGAACTTTCAGTAGCAATTCCCCCCACGTACTAGTGCCAATGAAGATCGCCCAACTTAATTCCCCAAATTTGATAGAAGGATTTCCCACACACACAAGAAGGGAAGATGGGAAGAGGTGCCAAGAAGAAGGCTTAGAGAAAACAAGAAGAAAATTCAACTCTTATTTTTGGAATGAATGAAATTGAGAGCCTAGGGGGATTTATATAGGTTTTCAAAGGAAAAAAAATAGAAAGTATTGAGTTCTTCTTTGAATAAAACACCCCAATTCTCCTTAATTTCGTACTTTCTAATTTTTAGAGCAAAATGAGTATTTTTCGATAATTTTTTCGTATTTTAAATTTTGGATTTGATCTAGGCTGTTGGATTGATCTCAAATCAATCAACAGAAATTGGACCTTTGATTTTAGCCGTTGGATTTTCCTCGAGCGCATCAACATTTCGTGATTAATCAAAACGACTTCGATCTAGACCGTTAGATGATCCTTGAAGCATCAGCGATTGCGATAAATCAAAAACGACTTCGATCTGGACCATTGGATCATCCTCAAGCGCAGCACTGTTCGCAATTAGCCAACGCGGCTCTGATCTGAATCGTTGCATGATCCTCGAGCGTAGCACAATTCATGATTAACCAACGCGGCTTTGATCTCGACTGTCGGATGATCCTCAATTGCAGTGTGCGGATCTCAGTTCGCGATCAATGAATTTCATTCTGGCCGCATGATCATCCTCGAGTTTCGTACGCGGATCTTTAGCCATTGGATTTTGATGACCCCGTGAACCTAGGCGTTCGGTTTGGTTTTAATCCCGTTCATTGGACTTTGGCAAATTGATTGTGGACCACAGGATGTATTTTAAGTTTATTTTTTTGATTTTACAGCCGAATTTCTTGCTTTCTTTTCGAATTTTTGCCAAATCTTGATCCTGATTGACTTTCTAATCCTGTTTTCATAAAAATTGCACATATCCTTGTATTTTTGGCTATGATATCCCATGTTATGCATTATATTCATATATTTTCTTCCAAAAATCTACTAAATTGATTTTTATTCCTCATTTGGGTAAAAGAGGACTTGCCAAAATTTTCATTCGTCAATTCTGTATAATTTTATAAGTAAAAATTCAAATTTCATATGAACTTTTCGAGATGTTACAGTGTACACTATCAGATTTGAGGGGACACCATATAATAGTCAAAGATGCTCATCTTGGTTTTAGGAAACTATCTATATAGGGTTGCTCACATGTGTGCACACACACATGTACATGGTTGCGACGATATTGGCTTAAGTGGATGTGGGTGTACACAATCAAGTGGGCGTGTACATGGAATTATGTCTCATGGTTTCTAGACCATATAAAACGTCTACTAATGTGGGTGTACTGAATCATTTGCATGGGACATGGGATCATTTTACAAGGATTCAAATAAGGGAAACATTCCATGGAGCTTTGGGTAGGGTGAGAGTGCACATGATCATGGTGTTCAACTCATGTGACTTGCATATGCTTAGGGTGGCCATAACTTCATGGGTTCGCAAAAATCAAATAAAATTAATATATACTCATTTACAAGGAATTATGATTTATAACCTATAGTTTTGAAATCACATGAAAAAAATTAAGAATTTCAATATATGGTTTGGCCAAATTGGTTTTTATTTACTTTCCTTATTTAGAACCCACTGAAAGCACTATGAAATGAAAATCCAAATCTTGGCCAATTATCTTGATTTTTGGTTATGTTGTTTATTTTCTTAGTTCATGTCATCCTGTTTCGTTGTGGGTTATTTCAATTCCCCGAAGTACTCTTAATGCCAATTCTTTCTAATTTGGACCCCCTGAAGGGCATTTGGCAAATGAAAACCCTAATTTTGACCAATTGTTCTAATTTTTGGATATGTTGTCCAATTAGTTGGTTCATGTCAAGTTACTCCATTTCAAGTTGTTTTGGGTCCCTAATGGTCACCAAATGAGACTTTTGGAAACCTGCAAAATTTAGTCCCGAAATGAGCCCGATTTTATTTTGCATCCAATTTCAATGAATTGATCTTGAATTTCATTTAATTAAATATATAGTTTTCAAGGTATTATAGATTTACATGTATTAGTGATGTATGTTCTATGATGAAATGATATACATGCATATCATGATGAAATGAGTGGCTGTATAATTTTGATCACATTAAATTAAGATTTGAACCACATATCATTGTTGTGGTCCACAGGATATCACTGTAGGTGTTCTCATGATTGGAACAATGGGTTTATCCCTAGTTTTTGATGATAAAACGATGGGTGTAACCCTAGTTCTTGGATATGGAATGATGGGCGTGTCTCTCGCTCCTGGGTTAGGTGATGGGTGTGCCTATATCCCATTAGAATTTGACATATATTACATTTTCCCTCTTCTCATTCAATATGATTATAATGAAAGAACGCAAGGGTTAAGCCTCTTAGTCTAAATTAACAATTGATGGACAATCAAATGCTTGAAATGCTTAATGTACGATAAGTGGTTGCATGTTCTATATTTGATTTAAATAATGCTATTGATGTACTATGTATGACCCACTAGGCTTTTGAACTCACCCCACTTTTCCATTTTAGGTGACATTTGAGGCGATGCTTATGGACCAACATTTCTCGGATGTTTGACTAGTTAGTTGCAAACCTCACTATGGAGGTTGTTTATGATACTTTCATTTGAGTACATGGTTTAGATTGGGAATATGACCCTCTAGCCTTATTGAAATTGTTAATTTCCTTTATGGTTTAGATTGTGGTCACATAGGCCATGCTTTAGAGATTTTATTTGGAAAATCTGTTTCATGTTTTATTTAGTTTTAAATGTTGAAGTTAATGGTTCATTTATTTGATTATCTCTATTTATTTCCATAGGTTGACTCTAGGTCTATTCAGAGGATCGATGAATAATTCATATGTGTTTTGGTGTGTCCAGAAGGTGTTTAATATGATTTGAATATGAGAATGATAACCTCCTAGTTCTCGGCAGGTGACACGTGCAATGCCCCAATGCAACTGAAACGAAAGGATCGAGAACTGGGGTGTTACAAAGTTGGTATTAGAGCTTAGTAAGTCGATTACTGGGTGAGATGAGAGCTTAGACCGTTGGGCTAGATATTACTCTAATAAATGTTTAGTTTACTGGATAAATATTTACTTTGATGTTTAGGTTCCTTAGTTAGTAGAACTACTGAGAAGATGTCTAGTTAGATGCCAAAGGTGGTATCTCATATTGATGTAAGGTTGTTGGTTTAATAGAGGAATCACTCAGCTGAGTATTGAAACCTTAGGTCTAGGAAAAGAAACTATAGGTAGAGACTTGAGTGTTGTCAATGATGCACAATGGATCAAAAATGAAAATTACAAGGACATAGGTTAGAAACTAAAATATGAGAATGATGAAATACTTGTTTGGTCCGGACACAAGATTGAGACGATCCTATTCCTCTAGTTTTTCTGTGGTAAGGTACGCATAAGAATTAGGAATATGGAGGAATCCTGGAGTTAGAGATTGAAAGGTCATGGTTGGTAAATGGGTAGTGACTCTAAAATAGCTTGTTTCCCTATGCTTAGCTGGTATCGAATAATTAAGTATAGTGGCACTTGGAAGACCTTAGTCATCGAAACATTTGCGAAATTGTTTGGGTGTAGTGAGGTTTTGAGTGGAAGCCTATGTCAAAGGGCAAGAGTGGTATGAGATACTTGAACTCGGAGGCATGGATGGAAGCTTGGGAATCTCTCTATCCTAGCGTGAATTTCTTGATTGGTTGAATGTTTGGTTGCATGCTCTTTTATATCATGATTTTTAACACTATTACATGAAACAAAAACCCTGTACCCAAAACAAACATGAGGACTTAAAAACCCCATTTTCAAACTTAGAAGCAATACTAATAGCCCACTAAATAAACCAAGAACTTAGAGACAAAAATCTAGAGTTATGGTAGTACGAACGACACGACAAAAATGACTTTGACGATAGAAGGAAAAACTATGAATAAAGATATGATAAATGACAATTATCACAAGTTGTAAAAGCATTTAGTATCTGAACTTTGAGAAAAAGGGGTTCGTATAACCCTGATTGAATGGAAGTAAAGTTATGATGCTCTTTATATATTGAAATTTCTCTTTTTCAATATCACATTGACTTATGGGATACTAAAATGACTTTTAGCTTGTAGATAATAGTAAGAACAGGGGGTAACGACACAAGAGATAAAAATATTGATGAGTCAGGGCAGAGGGAAAATAGGGTGTTAGTGGCAACAAATCTAGTTGGAATAATGATGACTAAAGAGATGTTAGCCGAATTCGCTTGGCAAGTGGTAGAACAGGTTATGAGATATCTACCACAAGTTCAGAACCCATCACCAGTACACCCACAACCACAAGTATAGCCTTCGCCCCAAATTCATCAGGCTTCGTTGCCCAACAGTCCAGTGGTACCGGACCGATTGATTATGGATAACATAGAATAGAAGAAATTGTTAATAAAATTCCAAAAGTTAGAACCCAATACTTTTGAGGTATGACTAATCACTTGGCAATGAATAAGTGGTTCATTAAGATGAACAAACACTTAAATGACTTAGGAGCACTTGGCGCCAGTAGAGTTGCATTAACAATGCACCAATTTGTTGGATGTATCCACTATGACATGAAAGTAGTTTAAGGTTCTATTCCATGATAATGTTTTCTTCATGGCGAAAAAAAAAAGTAGCTACAGTTAGAATTCAATTGACTAAAACAGAAAACAATGATAGTGGTAGAGCATGAACATAAATTCACAAAGTTATCTAGGTTTGCTCCTGAGATAATAAAGGATGAATAGTCCAATGCAAATAGGTTTGCTAAGGGACTAAAGGTAGAAATAAGGAAGATCATCATTCCTTTGACACTTTTAAAGAAATGGTAGTTAGAGTGCAGCTGATTGAGTGAGATCTCAAGTATGAACCAGCTTTAAGGAATAGACACAAGCAATCATGGCCAGAGTTAGTGGTAGGAGCCTCACAAAAGAGGCAAAACAGACAGGATGAGTATAGGTGTAGAATTATAACAAGCCACAGAACCAGTAGACACGGATAGACCGTGGTGGGGACACATAGAGGGAACATTCTAAGAGGTAAGGGTTGTGCTACCAATAGCACCAGAGAGGATATATTGCCAAGAATTATCCTAATAGAGCTCAAGCTCCTCCACAACAACAACAGACATGTGGACAGAATGGTCATCCATAGCGGAGGTCGCAGCCATAGTATAGCCAGAATTAGGGCCAAGGGCAGAACTAAGCTAGACTTTGTGCTGTTGATGCCCAGGTTGATCTTACACCTGCAGTGGAAGGTACATTTCTTCTATTTAATGTTGTTGTGAAAGTCTTGCTTGACTTGGGTGTTACTAAGTCTTTCATTTCTGAATATTTAGAAGATAGATTACAATTAGTGACAAACCCATTGCATGTGATATTGCATGTAACCACACCCATAGGAATGAAATATTGTAAATGTGACCATAAATTTGAAGATAAATCGATTTCAGCTGATCTCTGTGTACTTCCATTTCATGGGTATGATGTCATACTAGGAATGGACAGGTTGACCTTATACCAAGCCAAGATAGACTGTCACAAATAGAGGGTGGCTGTGACGTTGCCTTCGATGGATGTATTTTAGATAAAGGGGGATATGCAAAGATTGCTGAGGAATCCCACATTAGCTATGCTGCAGAGTTTTCAAAATAGAAGGAAGACTTTAAACATTTGTAAGAAGAGGATGTTGAAAAATCTTGATAAATGTAGGTGACACCTGTAGTGCAGGAATATGTAGATGTATTCCCAAATGACCTACCAGACTACCACCACACAGACAGGTGAGTTCAAGAGTGAGTTGCATCCTGGCCCTGATCTTATAGCCATTCAACCCTATATAATGGCACTGGTAGAACTAATTAAGCTGAAGACACAATTAGATGATTTGTGACAAGGGATTTATCAAACCCAGCAAGTTACCATGGGGAGCTCTAGTTATGTTTGTAAAGAAAAAGGATGGATCCATGAGGGGAGCCAGTTATGTTTGTGAAGATAAATAAAGTGATGATAAAGAACAAGTACCCGTTGCCCAGAATAGATGACCTATTTGATCAATTGAGGGGAGTCACTCATTTCTCCAAGATTGATCTAAGGTCAGGATATTATCGCTTGAGGATATAAGAGTTAGACATACACAAGACAACTTTCAAGACTCGATATGGATATTTTGAGTTCATAGTGATGTCATTTGGTTTGACCAACACACCGATAGCATTTATGGATCGGATGAATAGAGTCTTCTTACTATATTTGGATTAGTTTGTCGTAGTGTTTGTATATGACATTTTAATTTACTTTAGATCAGAGGTTGATTGTAACACCCTAACCCCCGCATCTTTAAGGATTGGACATGACCACTGTTCTCTTGACAGTGGACTAAATCAAACGGCGGGTTGGGCCAGTGTTACATTTACAAGTACACAACTTACATCGCTTTCTATTTCAATTATTTTATGCCTTGATTGTATTTAACAGTACATAACTTAATTTTAAGAATTTAATAAGGCAATAGTATAAGAAATAACTGAAATTCATAAACTCAATTAATTAAATAAAATTGAGTACATAATTTGATTTTGAAGAAAACTATTACAGCAGAAGATTCAAAACTTGGGCAACATGCCCTTACATAGAAATTAGAAACTTTTTAAATAAAAAGAACCTAACTAATATCTATGGTCTTCATGTAAATTAATTACTTGAAAAATAGAAGGAAGGGTGAACACATAGCCCAGTGGATCTTTTTAAACATTTAAATCATTATTTCAATTCAAACAAACTAAGCATATCAAAAACTTTTGCACATTAGGCGATTCAAAAAAATTTCTTGTTTATGGTTGACATTCGGACCGAAAGAGTTTAATCTCTGTGTTCCACATTGTTTGGAGAGTGAATCACTCTTGAAAACTCAAACCCAATATCTATGAAGTGGGATCACTCTTGGAAACCCAGTTCAAAATCATCAAAGGTAAGCCGGGAAGCCGGATCGGGGGTAGAACACACACGATGACACTATGCAGTCTCTCATCACGCCGGTATGTGGATTGAATCATTATTTAAACTTTTCTTAGTGATAAAACACACAATATCGGATTAAACCATCGATGCAACATGTACGTAACATGAACCATCAAATATTAATTCATGGCACAATTCAAGCATATCATGCATCATTATTCTTGATTTCTAAACATGCATAACATGTATATCCATGACACATCAAATAAATAAAGCATGCATATTTAAAACATATATTCAATCATTCAACTTCAAAACATCATCACACATGCAAGACTTAGTCAAATTAAAATAAAGAAGTAAAAGTTAGAAATCACTTCCACCTTAAATGCGTCTTTTCTGCGCACCTCTGAAATCTGGCAGAGTTTCGTTACTTCAAAGCTTCTAAACACTCAAGAACTCTCAAGAACACTCAAGAACAGTTCAAGATCACTCAAGAACTGAGGGGATTGCCAAGAAGAAGGCTAGAGAGAGTCAAGAGCGACTAGTATGCTCTTGGCTTGGGATGAACACAATGAGAGCATTAGGGGTCCTTTATATAGAGTTTAAGATGGCATAAATTGGTAAGTTTTTGGTGTTCTCCTTGTAGGAAACGTGCTAATAATTCTAATTTTTGTGCCCCCCAAGTATAGGAAAATAACAAGTGTGTTTAGGAAATTTAGAAACACAATTTTCAGATTTTTTTGGAATTTTTTCAGAATTTTTTTGAATTTTTTTCGTTATTAATCTCGGTTTAATCAGAGCTTAATCGTGGGTCGTTGATGATCCTCGATTGCATCACTCAGATCACGATCAAGATTAACGAACTCGCTGTGGGTCGTCGGATCGTCTTCGAATGCATCAACGCATCTGATCTGATCTGGGCCGTTGGATTTCCTCGAATGCAGCACGATCCTCAAAGTGGCTAAGATCTTCACCATTGGATGAGCCTCAAGCGCAGCAACGTTTGCGATCGACAGAAAATGAATCAAATTCGAGCCCTCTGATCATCTTCGAGCGCAGCACTGTTCGCGATTAACCACGCGACTTTGATCTCCGCCGTCAGATGCACCTCAACCGCAGCACCAGATGATCATCTTACTGTGAGCACAAATCCTAGATGTTGGATGATCATCAATTGCAATGTTCGGATCTGGTTCGCGATCAACAAAAGTGATTTCATCCGTCAGATCAGGCTGATCGTTTCTGAGCCGTTGGATTACGTTTATTCGGTGCTCCTGAACACTGTTTTGGGTTTCGATTTCATTCGTTGGATTGTGCAAATTGGTTTTGGACCGTTGGATGCAATTTCTAATTACCAAATTTGCTTTCTAATATTGCTATTATCCAAAATTTGCCAATTTTACACTTTCTAATTGATGTAAACATGGATTTTAGCACATTCCCTCTATTTTAATGACTTGCTAATATTTTCCCTTTTCTATTTCTTTAACATTGTATTTATTAGATATATTTCTATTTTTTTGATATTTTTAATGCCAATAATTAAATAATCTACATTTTTCATTTTCATATATTTTTATTTATTTCATATTTTATTTTCAAATAATCATTTATGTAATTATAAATTAATATTTATATAATATTTTATTTATTTTAAATAATTACACGCATACTACATTTTAATTTGATTATGTAAATTTTTCTATATACATATTCCTATAATATGTAGTATTAACATTCATTATGCTAACACACATATTATTCATACAGACCTTAACCTATATATATATATATATACTTTATTTCTATTTTTTTTAAGAAATGTATACAACTCTTTAAATTTCTTAATTAATTCTACTAAATTGAAATTTTTATTTAATTACCAAATTAAGGTCTTATTTGCCTATTTTATATTATATCTGCAATATATATTATTTTTCATTTGCCAACCCACAATTTGTACCCAAAAATGTCTTAAAATCTTCGAAATTTTTTCACTTGACTTATTTCATTTAATTTCATTAAACTTATTTATCTTTAATTATTTGACAAAATTTTGGGTTATTACATTGAGCATGTGAAGCACTTGAGAATTGTCTTGGAAATGCTAAGAAGAAATGTACTCTATGCTAGGTTTAGCAAGTGTGAGTTCTCGATGAAGGTAAAGTTTCTTGGCCATGTTGTTTCAGTGGAAGGAATATTTGTAAAACCTGAGAAAGTTAAAGTGGTATCAAACTTGAAGCAACCTAAGATCGTCACCGAAATCAAAAGCTTCTTTGGTTTGGCAGGATATTACCGCAGGTTTATCCAAGACTTCTCAAAGCTAGCTAGCCCAGTGGTAGGATATTACCGTAGGTTTAACCAGAAAGGGAGATGAATTCATTAGGGATGAAAATTGTGAACGATCATTCCAAGAATTGAAGAAGAGGTTAACCTCAACACCTATTTTAGTTACTCCTACTCACGATGTAAGGTATGTCCTATATACTCATACTTCACAAAATGGATTGGGTGTTGTGCTGATGCAAGTGGGAAAAGTAATAACTTATGCTTCACGTCAGTTGAAGATCCATGAATAGAACTACCCCATACATGATCTAGGGTTAGTAGCAATTGTTTTTGCACTAAAGATCTGGAGGCATTATCTCTATGGGGCGAGTTTCGATTTATTCTGAGATCATAAGAACCTGAAGTATTTTATACCCAGAAGGAGTTAAATCTTCGACAGTGGAGGTGGATAGAAATTTTGAAAGATTATGACTTTCTGCTACATTATCACCCAAGAAAGGCTAACGTGGTAGTTGACGCAATTTGTAGGAAGTTCAGCAAGAGGGATGAAGAAAAAGAGAAAATGCACCAGTTGATCAGTGATTATAACTTGGGATGAATTCAAACAGGGAATAGGTACATCTGTACGCTTTGACTTGCCAACCATATCTCATACTCCAAATAAGGGATAAATAAAAAAGGGATAAATGGATCATTGATCTGATAGAGGGTGTTAAACGAGGCAAGCTCACTGATTTTAGACTTGATGTTGAAGGTACATTGAGACTTGGGGATAGAATTTGTGTACCTGAGGGTGGGTAGAGTAGAAGAATCATACTAGATGAAGCTCACAAGACCCAATACACAATGCATCCAGGAAGTGATAAAATGTATCATAATCTCAAGAAAATGTATTGGTGGAGAGGAATGAAGAGGGACATAACCAAGTATGTTTCTAAATGTTTGACCTATCAGCAGGTAGAAGATGAACACAAAAAACCCTTGGGAATGTTGCATCCACTTCCAACACCAGAATGAAAGTGGGATAATATTGCAATAGACTTTGTTAGCAGCTTGCCTAGAAACTAGAATGGGGAGGATACAATATGGGTGATTGTTGATCGTTTGACTAAGGTAGCTCACTTTCTACCCATATGATCTATAGATTTGGTTGGAAAACTTGGAGAGCTATACGCCAAAGAAATAATGAGACTACATGGTGTTTCCAAGACCATTGTCTCAGACAAAGATTCTAGGTTTACATCTCAATTTTAAAAATGTTTGCAGAAAGAGCTAGGAAGCAGATTCACTATGAGCACTGCTTTTCATCCTTAGACTAATGGGCAGTTAGAGATAGTTATATAGATATTAGAGGATATGCTGAGAGCTTGTGTCTTTGACTTCAAGGGCAAATGGAGAAAGTATTTACACTTGATCGAATTCACCTATAATAACAATTATTAGGCGAACACATGAATAGTTCCATATGAAGCGCTTTATGGTCAACCCTCCATATCACCATCATGCTGGGTAGATTTTGAAGATTAAGTGCTCACAAGCCTAGAAATGGTGGAGGAGATGAACACATAGGTAAAGCAGATTTAGAAAAGGTTAGCCACAACTTAGAGTAGGCAAAAGAGCTATATAAATAAGTGGTGAAGACCTTTGGAGTTTTAGCCAGGTGACAGTTTTCTAAGGATCAACCCTTAAAGGGGAATCAAATGATTTGGAATCAAGGGGAAGCTATCACCAAGGTTCATTGGTCCTTTTGAAATACTTAAACAAGTTGATGAATGTGCTTACAAGCTAGACCTACCAAATAGAATGTGTAATACCCTAAACTCTCTATACTCAATGAAATTTGCGTGCAAAATGAAACCGGCCTCATTTGGGGCTAAATTTGGCAGGTTTTTGAAAGTTTCATTTGGTGACCCTTAGGGACCCAAAACAACCTGAAACAAAGTAAGGTGAAACGTGTAACACCCCAACCCCCGTATCATTAAGCATTGGACGCGTCCACCATTTTTCTTGACAATGGACTAAACCAAACGGCGGGCCGGGCCGGTGTTACATTACAAGCGACGCA
>JAJIYU010010393.1:0-16133 GCA_030144865.1 Tinospora cordifolia | reverse complement strand
AATTAATAAGTCTTGAATACAAATCATTTGAACATATTATTTAAATATATCATATTTGTATTATGTTTAACCCAACATGACACAATAATTAATAAAATTGATTTAAAATGTTCGTAGCCCTTAGGGGTGTACATGAGTCAGGTTTGGCCATCTTAACCCACTCGATTGACCAGTTTGGGTAGACAAGGTGAGGACTTGATCTAACCCTTCCTGGAAATTTAAAGAGGCCCGGCATTATGGCGTCAACAATACTCAAACATATAGTAAACGTCACCTAGGATTTTAAAAATAAAAAATAAAAAAATAGAGGTCTGTAGCACATTAAATGCACTGTAGACCTCTTAACAGAGGGAAAGATAACTTATTAAATGCTTAATAAGAATTTTAGAGGAAAATTTGAGGCTACAGCGGGCATTAAACCCTATTTGGGATGCCCTTAGGTTCAGCTACTCAAATTGGGCTAGCCCAATTTTGGCCCAATAAAATTAATTACATTATTTAGACCAATTAAAATCACTTGAAATTTAAAACAAAATAATTACTATCTAGCCTAATTACTAATCAGCCTAATTACTAATCAGCCTAATTATTTTTATAGCCCTAAAATATTTTTTTCCCTTAAAAAATTGCTGCTTAACTTTTAATATTTAAAACTTGTATACAAAGTATAATATACATCAAATATTTTTTTAATTTATTCCATTAAAAATGACTTTAAAATGTCGCAAACCTGCAATATTACATATACTCTCAAACAGGGATAGTAATTTATGACATAACATAATAACCGGAAATAAACACGACACGAAGTTAATGGGTTTGAGTTTAGCATAAACGAGTTTTGGTCAAAACGGGTCAAACACGATTAGATACGACAAATATGGATCATAAATAGGTTAACTAGATAAACTCGAAAATGACATTTTTTAACACAATTATACATAAGTTAAGTATGTTAATTTAAAATTTATTTATTTATTTGTTTATTTATTTATTAATAATATAATTTTTTAATTATTTTTTAAATATAATTTTTAAAAATTTTAATTTATTTTCGATATGTTTTTTTATTTTTATTAATATTTTTAATAATTTTTTTTAAAAAAATTAATTATAAAAAATTAAATAGGTCATACACAAGTGCACGACCTGTTTATGATACGACCTATTTATAATATGATCAGTTTATGACACAATGACACAAATTGTCACCCCTACTCCTAAATCAATAAATTATTATTCAAATGTTAAAAAGTTTAATCTACTCATGAGCACTATTTATTGGCTTTTTTCTCCATAATCAATTAGTCATAAATCACCTTTACCCGCAAAAAATTATAAATATTAAATAAAATATAAAGTATTAAATTTACAATTATCCAGTCTTTAGTTTCACCTTCATACATGAAAGTACACACAAATAATATAAATTTACAAATTATAAAGTTCTTAAAAATTGCAATTTGAAAAAAAAAAAAGTTTATAGAATGGCTCTTAAGAGCTTGTCAACGTCATGTCTATCACAAGTTATCTTCTTTTAACCAAAGCCACAAATGACGCAAATAATTATTATAATCTTGAATAATAATATTTAAAAAAGTTTAAGATATTAAATCAAAACTTTAAAAGAAAAAACTTACACCAATAACCTCATTGAATATGAGTCATAGGCAATTGAATTTTCTTCTTTTGTAGAAAAGATTTAAAACAGAAAAATAAATTGTATTAAGTAATTAAATACAAATAAAAATTTAACAAGAGTTAAAAGTACCTTGATTTCTTAAAGTAGTGCCTTGTTCCTATATCTTAGGGCATCCTTAATGCTAGGTTATTGAGCGCCTAGCTGGCGCACAATAACCCAGTTGAAGTCAGACGTTGATCAAAAATCACTTAGCACTCAGTGATTTTTTTTATCTTTTTTTTTATTATTTTTTTTTTTGAACTGGGCGCTGCCCACATCTCTCAGAAACTATATGTGGGGTTGCTTAGGCGTATATATATAATTTATATATTATTATATAAATAATTATTTATATATATATTTAAAATAATTTTTAATAAATAAATTTAAAATTAATATCTTAAATAAAAATAAAAATTATTTTATTTTAATTTATAAAATAATTATTTAAATAAATAATTATAAAAATATATTTTTATAATATATAAATAATTATTTATATTTTTAATTTAAATATGAATTATAATTATTTTAAAAAATATATTTTAAGAATAAAATATTATAAATTATGTATTTAATGGGTTGATGTAATTGTGTCCCCCATACATTAGAGATGCCCTTACCAAGTGGTCGACCAATGACACTTGGAGTAGGTGAAAATTGAAGCCAATCTCGTGCACAAATGAGTGCTTCCACTATTCTAGGGCCCAATAAGGAACAGTATAGATCAAGGTGGCATTCATTCTTACTGCAAGTCAACTCTGAAGCAATAATAAATATAAGAATTGTTATAACGTGTTTAACTATTTGAGCAAGAATAGGAAATCTATGACAATTGTCTTGCCACCAATTCAAAATATTAAACGAGTCATATCATTTTCCCCTTAACACGTTTCTTAATAGTGTAGGAGTCAACTTCTGATTTCTTTTCCTTACCTTCTTAATCCAATTGTTTAGTAATTTGCCCAAATGGCAAAATTCCTGTACATGTTCCACTTCAACAGCATGTGAAGGTTAGTTAATTTCTTCATTCTAATCACTACTGGAATTTGCATTTCGATGAGTATTAAACAATTTCCTCAACGAGCCGTCTACCTTATATGCGACCAACTCTCCTTATTCAAATCCATACAATTTTTTTAATACAAACAATGAGGGGTTTTAGCTTATACCTCTAATCGAGAACAACAATATATACTAATAAATTAGTTCTCGTGGTATTCCCCCAGTACTTATCATATTTGGCTTTCATTTCAATGAGAAATTCCTCAACCACGGATTAGATGCAGTAGAATGAGTTGCCATTAGGGCATGAATAAAATAGAACTTTGAAAAATATTTTTGTGTGCTCACAAATAAAAATCCAAAAAATTTCAGATTAATGTAATAATTTTTTTTGAAAAAAGCCAGGAAAACATTAGCTGTAGGTCAATTTACAACACGGATAATTTTTTTCATTGAAGTCTCCACTCTCTTGTTTCTGTAACTTTTCAAATGCCTTCTAAAATTTTGAAGCTACCTCCAACATAAGGTATGTAAAGTTTCACCTTGTTGCTATATCCAAGCAAACAAGACAATTTGTAGGGATTTTTTCTTTTTCTTCTTCTGCATATGTCTTGAATATTTGTAGTTTTGTAAAGGAGGATCTCATGTACAACACAATATTCTTAATCCTTACGGTAGATCTGTCATGAATTTTTAATTCATCATTCACAACTAGATTTAAAATATTTGCATAACACCTACCATAAAAAAACTCATCATCTAAAAACCAACCCATTTTAATTTCTTATGTTTTTTGGTTAAGTAAGTCATTGCAACATTATTGAAACTTGCATGTCTATTGTAATTGTGAAAATTCGATCAATATCTCGATCAAGCAAACACTTCTCAATCTTCTTATCAATGATATCTCCCCTATGGCTTTCAATTGGACAAAAATTCACAATTCTTTTTTTAACTTCTACTCACTATCTATGTAGTATGTGCAGAGTGGACCAAGTAATTTATATTTTTCTCTAATCTCCAACATTCTGTAATAAGACTCAACATTTGGCCACCCTTTTTTTTTTTAATAAAAAAAATGTAAGCTTTTGCTTTTTTTTTTTTTTTGTCTTTTTCTTGAAAGGCAATTCATATTTAATTATCATTCAAGCAAGCAATTCTCTACAACGGTCAACATTGAAAGAGGTGACAATAAAACTAGTATTAGCCTTATATTCCTGCATGATAATAATAGTTTTCAACTACTATCACTAATTAAAGATAACTTTAAAGAACATAAATAATATTCTCTAACCACCACTGCCACTATCTTTAATTAATTATGTTATTTTTAATTAAATAAAAATAACTTTAAAGTACACGAATAATATTCTCCAACTATCACTATTATCATCTTTAATTAATTAAAGATGATAGTGCTACTTTTAATTAAATAAAAATGTCTTTTAAGTACATGAATAATATTCTCCAACCACCACCACTATCATCTTTAATTAATTAAAGAGGATAGTGTCATTTTTAATTAAATAGAGATGACTTTAAATTACATGAATAATATGTTTTAAACCACCATTACTAATACTTACAATTACTTGCAAACGAGCATACATGACCCCCCCTTTCTTCTCTATTATTTTAAACTAACCTTAAAGATCAAAGCTCCACTATAAATAGAGAGCCTCTCCCCCTATTCTCCTCACATCAAATTGAAATATTTAAGTGTGTTTAAGAGGAAAGGAAGAGGAGGAGGGTTTGGAAGGAAGAATAGATAAAGTTAAGGTATAAGTTCTATTATTAGTCTCTTTAAAATTTTTTTATTTCTTTTATTTCATGCAAAGTTTTAGTTACATTATAGCATAAAAGACCACACTACTTTGGGTAATTTTTTTAAGAGCATAGAATGTCCAAAAAGGTTCAAACCATTCACTATCAAAGAGTTGTTGAAATAAGCATTTTAAAATTATCGCCCAACATTAGCTATGAAATAGTAACTTTCATGTCATTTCTGGAATGGTAGAGGCATAATCCAAAGAAATTCTACTACCGTATCGAACCTTGTTAAGTGTACTATAGAATAGGCTCAAGAATGACCCCAATTAGACACTCGAAGCCCTTGAACCAACCTTACAAAAATTGTTGCACAAAAATGGAAAAGATTCACAAACTAGCAAGTTCAAATGCGTTTCCGTTCAAACATGGGCTTGGTTGAGGAAAATGGTCATTGCCATGATTTTCTTCATCGCGACCACTACAAAATAGACCCAAGAATCGCATAAAATGGAATCTCAAAACTTAAGTTATGGCCTCTTGAAGTTTGATATATTGTAGATGTAACTCATAAATTAGAACTTAAATAACCCACGTCAAAGTTCATGGGTTATTTTGAATCTAAGAACACTTTAGAGGTTATTTTGAACCTAAAGCCAAGTTTATGAGCCAAATTCAATGCCAACTAAGACTCAAATGCTTTTATAGGAATCTCGGAGGACCGGTACCGCCACGAGCCCAAGCAACATAAAGAATGTGTAAATCAAGGTGGAAATGATTTCTAACTCACACAAATTTTAGCTATATTTGCTCACATATTATACATAAAATGGCCTAGGTGGTTGTAATACCCCAAGAGTTTAGGAAACTTTTTGAATAATAGTTAAAGTAAATACACGTAAAATAAAATACTTAAAAAATATATAAATTTTAATTCCCAGGACTAAGAAAAATCAAAGACAAGGTCTTAGGACCCAAAAGGTAAAATTTGACCTTTAGAGATAAAATGATAATTTTACCACCAAGGACTAAAATGACCATTTCACCTAAATATTAAAAGATGTATGCAAATAAAAGTGACTTATGAATAGTCTACACAAAATAGAACATTATTAAAGCATCTAAAAATCCTATTGAGAAATATTAGAATTTATTTAGTAAAAATTCTATAAAAGCAAGTATATGTGTATGTAGAGTGTACTTGTCGGGACCCCTTCACTAGGGAGAAGGACGTACCTATCGACAAAGTATTCTGACAAACTCATTTCCAAACTGAGCTTGTTAAAACACTGTTAAGCCTCTTCACAACCTCATACATAACACTATCAGAGTAATCATAAGAAATTCGAAAGCAATTAGAATAAATAATTACAGTAAAGTTAAACTAAAGTCAACTATATATATGTCTCCTAAATATAAGAACAGCGAAAATGTTAGAGTAGTAAGTTAATTTTGTCCACAGCGGCTCAGTGAGTAATTTAACTTCATCTATAACTTAAAACAAGAATTCTAAAAAAATAATGTCATGTATGTATGCACAATAATAATGCGAATGAATGTAATAGTTAATGAATGTTAAATCCACAATGCAGTCGTGCACTTTCCATTTTGAAAATGATTTTAATGTTGAAAACACATGCCGAAGCTCTCAATAGCCTACAATGCAACAATGAATCCACTCGAGCAGGTGATGCCTGACGGTTAGGCGTATACTTATATCATATCATAGGGATTCGCTAGCTCATACCTCATGTATGGCAGCCTCAGATGCTCTATAGGGAGCCAATTGATAGACCTGACCCGACCGTACTCCCAAGTACAATAGCTACTCATCTTCACTGCTCTACGGGATCCCAATTGAGAGACTTAGCCCGACCTTACCCCCGGGTATGATAGCCACTCGTCCTCAATGTTCTACCACATCTAATACCTTAACATACACTCGAACCTTGATATTCGATGCAGATTTTCATTTAAATTACATTTAAAGATTGCAAATACATTTTAATATATAATAACATTTCATTTATGACAGAATAATAAGTTTAGTGATAAATTAGAAAACACTGCTCACAAGGATGCTCAGCTCTCGGTGCTCCTCTAATGACTAATCGCATCCTGCTGATGTTTGATCGTGCGTGATCAACATAGTTTCGTAATATCTACATAAAACTTAGCTCAAAACTAACTATATGGTTCTTAATCAATCAAAGGATTGACATGGTCAATCAAAGGATTGACGTGGTGAATCAAAGGATTAACGTGGTTAATCAAATGATTTACTTGGTCAATCAAAGAATTCACTTGGTCAATCAAAAGATTGATTTGGTCAATTGTAATCAACTCTATCTAAACCTAACCCTCATCGACCTATCTAATCTACATGATTAAGAAAGTCAATTAAGCCTTTGATATTGACTCAAAATACCAAAAATATGTATTGTCGACAATAACCAGCTACTTTTATAAATTTGGTGGTTTAATACATAAATATTATTTTATATGTTATACATTTCTCTAATAAGTATTTCATAATAATGTTGTATAATATTATACAACATTTTTTCTATTATTTAACATTATTTTACCCTATATACATTTTTTTCTATATTTATTAATTAATCCTCAAATCACATAAATGCAAATTTAATATACAAAAAGACTTCAAAAAATCCTAATTTTAGTATCATTGAGTTCAGAATTTTATTCTGGACATTTCAATACCTACCAACTAAAATTTTAATCTTAATGGGTGTACTCTCTATTTGTCAAATTTTAACTACCATATAATTTTCTAGGGTCGACAAGAGTACAAATAATGTACATATTTGTATTTTACTCATTAATCTGAACACAATGATATATATATATATATATAATTTCATTCATATGAAAAATACATCCAAGTTTTGGGTCTCACATTAAATTTCTATAATAATTCTAAATTAAAAAGAAGTAAAAATGATTTCTCCGACATGTCAAATCTTTAAAAGTGGCAACTCTTCTTTTCTCTTTTCTTTCCTTTTTCTTTTTCTTTTTTTTTTCTTTTTTTTTTTCTTTCTCTTCCTTTTCTCTTTTCTTTCTCTCCTTTTTTTCTTTCTCGAATGAAGATGGTGTGATCAAATGAATGAATATTGGGGGTATTTATAGTTGCTTGTTAAATGGTATGAGGTGGGTCCCAATGCATTAATAACAATATAAGATAAAGCCTTGATTTTATTGTTTTATCCACACACATCATCAAGTATTATCTTCTACTTTTGTTTTTATTTATACATTATTTTTTCTCCAACGAAGCACCCTTATCCAATATATATATATATACACTTGAATTAAATCTTTTCAAGTTCTATTTCATTCATTTTCTTAACTCCACTAAATCATTATTATCATTTTTTATTTACCTTATTTTTCATTTAATGCCCACATTGATTAGTACCATTGCTGAGAAATCACATATTTCTATTTAACACGCACATTAATTTATGCAATTTTCATAAAATTATATATTTTTATTTATAATTCATTAATTGATACATGAAGATATATGTCAAACCTATCTACTCGATATCCAAAAATATGGGTCATTACAGTATTGTACATAAAATAAAAATTATGCAAATTTCATTAATCAATAAAAGATTTTACAAACTAAATCTTGGTACACAACATAAAATAAAATAAGAAATTAGAGATAAAATGATAAATAAATATATATATTTATATATATTTAAGGGGGTATTACATTATATAAGTGGCATTTACATGTAATTTTAGTTCCTAAATATGCAAGAATTAATCAAAAATGCCACCCACGAATTCTCTATGTCCCATGAGTCAAAATATAAGAGAACTTGGATAGAAATCAAACTCTATAAGAGACTACAACAAAAAGAGTCCTAAATATACTCAAATTCCCTATTATCCTCATCAACAAACTCCTAAACCTATCCATATCTAAACTTGGCGCTTCCCACCTTCTTTCTTCTTCAAAAGTTGACTGGAACTCTCCACTTTCCTCCTCTAGTCGTTCCCATATGTTAACACAAGAAAAAGTTGCACAAAAGTTTAGATTTTAGGCCAAGAATCATCATAAATCATTTCTACAAGGTAATATGCTACACCATCTCTTCTCTTCTTTCTTTCTCTATTGTTTTCCACTCCTTGGATGTTGAGTTCCTTCTCCATCATTTGTTTTAGTTATCCTCTAACTTCATCCATAGAGAAATGTTACAAAAAATTGGAGATTACATGCATTGGATCACCAACAATCCATGTTATAAGTTATCAATCCACACCATGATCACTACACCTTCTTCTCTTTTGTTTTCTCCTTCTTTTCATCCTCTTAATTGGATAAGTCTTTCCATCAAAAATTTTTGAGATCTTTTCCTATTTTCATCATCAAAACAAAAACGTAAATCAGTCCGAAGAGAAGCCTAGAACTCTTTTTTGAGGTATACATCACCAACTTGGTGATTCAGGTAACAACTATAAGGTATAGTAGTTCTATTTCTTTCTATTAGCAACTTTTCAATTTACAACAATTAAATTAATGTACTAGCAGGTTAAAAAGTCTATGGAAACATGAAAGGTTGAAGAAATCATGTGCACATGGGGAAAGGGATCAAATATGCATGGATGAACATGAAACCAAGGATTATGCATGTGATATGATGGGTGTAGTGATCAATATGGTAAAGTAGGGTAAATAATGTACCATTTATTTATCGTGTGATTAAATGCTTATATTTGCATTGATTATGTGAATAATGAGAATATGATTTGAATATATGTTGTTTACTATGATCATATGCACATGATCATGATGGATTTAGAGCATATACATGATGTTGATCGCACATGAAATAATATGCACATTAATTTACTAGATGAGGATAGTCTATGAGAATATGTCATTATAGAATTCAAGCATGATGAAGATATGATTAAATGAACGTTGCATATTATACTCATATGCATGATGGTATGAAGGATGTATCTTTTACAGAATCATCATTTAATATAAATGAATATATTAGTAACCAAATACAAGATCACTCTTAATAAGATAACAATACACTTGGAGATGTTGATTGGTTTAAGGACAATCAATGGTGGCTCTCGCGTTAACGTCTCGATTAAGAGACGAGTGTGTGATTACACTTAAGAAACTCAATCGTGTCTCGCGTATCTTTCAAGTTTGCAGACTGTTAGACATATGGAGGCATAGGCTGGATGTCAGTGACATTCCTGCAAGATTCACTTGGCCAGAGGTACAAGAATCACCCTAGCGTCGGCCCTCGACTAATTGAAAACAATCTATTATTTGAATCACTTAATGTAATACCCCAAAACTCAATGAATGAATTATAGAATTTTGAGAGCTTTAAATATAAAAATAATTGAAATAAATAATTTTAAAAATTATAAATGCTTCATAATCATGAAATAAAAGTGGAAATAAACTTGGGATAATTGTAAAAATTAATAGAAAATTAGAAGAATATCATGAAGATATGAAAAATGACAAAAGGCCCTGATTACTGCAGTAATAAATTGGATTACCGCGGTACACTCGAAAAAATTAGAAATGCATAAAAATGACATTGTTTTGGTTACTACGGTAATGGAAATCGTTATCGCGGTAATGCTATACAAAATTGAAAAATCGTTACCGCGAAAATGCGCTGAAAACCCAAATTTTGATGTGTTAATCACACGACTACTGCGGTAATTGGAGTCATTACTGTGGAACAACGTAAAAATTATATATGTGTATGATTTGTGCTCAGAAACCCTAATTTTCAGTCATTTGGGTGCATAGTCGCGTAGAAAACCTACCTACTCGCCACAGAACAATCTTTCTTCATCCCAAACACATTCTAGAGTGTTCCTAATCCATTTCAACCCTTCCCAACCAAATTCTCGTTTAAAGACCAAAGAAGAATGGTGTATTGATGAAGAGTTTGGCTGCTGGGATTGAACGAACTAATTGCATACAAGGTAAGGTATTCGTTTCACACGATATACATGTATTTTCATCACAGACTCGCGTTTTCTAAAGAGATGCATGCCTCCTTGATTTAACAACTTGTTGGAAGTGTTGAAACACTCGTTTGACGAAAGAAGGAGCATTTGGAATCAAGGTATAATACGTTTTATACAGTATAATGATTGTGTTAAGTCTAACATCAGTTTAATGAATTGCGGTGAATGAGGGGACAAGAAGGACACTTACACGAATGTGCAATTTCTGGAAAATTACTTGACTACTACGGTAACGGACCACCATAATACATTGTTCATGTGAAATCTTCTCTTGTTACTATGGTAATGGACCATAGTAATGTATGTTGCCAATTCTGGCGATCGCGATAATGCGTCTCAGATACTATTTTTTTGAATTTTCATGCACAGATCCGAATGACTGTGGTAGTACCCTTCTCTAACACGGTACACAGAGGAATAACATGATATTACACACCAAATATTACTTAGATGCACACCAATTACTACTTAGATTAAATAGACATTGAATCGTGGTTTAAGGATGCTGAATTATGATATCAAACCATTATAGGTTGAGAAATCAATCATTGGAATGAGGATTACAACAAGTGGAGTATAGCAACAGGTGGAAGTGATTACCTTGCTCCCTAGTATTATTTGAATTTTAATGCTGAACATGTAGTGTGTTTACATTTCTTGAATGCCTAGAAGCATTAGAATGTTGTTTATATGATTTGTTAATGACATGAATGCTAGGATAACATGAGTTATATGTCCATGTTCGGTGTTTATAATGTTTTATAACATGAGACGATTGTTACTTTATTTATGTTTCTATGAGATGATCAGCAAGATTACATTATTGTACAATGATACGTTATACATGATGAAATGATAACTATGCTTGTTATGAGATATTCATTGATGCTCAAGCAAAGATAAATTAAGAATTGAACCACATATTGTTGCAGTGGTCCATGAGGGATCAATGTGGATGTTCTTGCAATAAGGAATGATGGGTTTGTCCCTAGTTCTAGATGATAGAGCTATGGGTTTGACCATAGTTCTTTGGCGATGGAGCGATGGGTGTAACCCTAGTTTTCGAGTTGGGTGATGGGTATGCCTCTATCCTATTAGAATCTAGTATATAGTACATTTTACTCGTCTTCTCTGACATGATAATGATGAGAGAGCACCATGGTTAGACCCTTCGGTCTAATTAACAATTGATGAACAACTAAATATTTGAAATGCCTAATGTTTGATAAGTGGGTCTACATTTTGTGTTTGATTTAAATAATGTTATTGATGTACTGTGTATGATCCACTAGGCTCTTGAGCTCACCTCACATTTTCATTTTAGGTGATCATTGAAGAAGCTTGTCTAGCGAGTGTTGTTTTAAGAACATAAACAGTTCTCATGGTTGAGATCATTTTCTAATATCTAATTGAGTATTGAGACTAGATCGGGCACATAGCCCATTAGATGTATGTATTTGTTGAACCTATTTAGTTTGGTTAGAGTATGACCACTTGAGCCAAATTTTGGATAGATACTTGAGATTTTCACTTTGATTTCCTTAAGTTTGGTTATGCAAAATTGTTACCTCATTTATCGAAATAATTGTTTTCTATCAGATAAATCACAGTTGGTCCAAGAGTTTGATGTTATATTTATATGGTATATATTCTTGGTATGTCCAAGAGATTGGTGAATTATTTATATAAGGTCTGGTATGTCCAGAAGATATTTAATGAGAATTGAATATGAGGAAAGTAACATCCCAGTTCTCTATAGATGACATGTGTGCCGACATTTAATGACATGTCTCTCCATGCATGACAAAAACAAAGGACTGAGAACTGGGGCGTTGCACCTAATGTATAGAAGTGATTGATTATATAGTGTGCTTACTATATTGTTAGATTGTGTATGAATTAGAATGATCCACTAGGCTCATAGAGCTCACCCCTTCCATTTTCAAATGTAGGAAACCAATATACCAATTGAGGGACTTGGGCAAAAACTTATCATTCTTATTTTCTTGATTTTTGTTTTTTATATTGTTAATGTAATGATTAAATGTCATTTGATCAATGAATGAACCTTGATATGGAGTACTTTTCTCACACCATTATTACGTTGTACTTCTGTTATTAATGCTTATGATACTAATGATACTATGAAAACTAGTTTGAAAGTAATAAATTAGCAGGATAAAGATACAACTCATAATAATAGCACCCTAGAATATGGAGAAATTATTTTAAAAGTTTTGATAGAGAGATTACAAATTTAAGTTGATAGTAGGTAAGCATTGTCCTAAGTAAAGTAAACATTAAACGGGAGGTGGTTATCCTACCCTAAGAAGGTATGGTTTTTTAAGCAAACTCAGTCTAGCCACGTTGACTGGATGTTTTTCCACTAACTTGAATAAGTAGTCAAAGACGAGGAACAAGTTTTCAAATAAATCAACTATTTTTGTAATATCTCTACTCAAAAATTTTTCCACACTCTCATGTACATATATGTGTAAGGAAATGATTTTAAAATATTTTTTTAATAATTTTGTGAGATTAAGACACAAATCGAAAATGGAATGTTACAACTTGGTATCGGAAATCAATTATAAGATATATAGGTCAAATGATCTAAAGGGGTAGGTGTTGGACTTTTACAATCATAGGTATGAACTTTAGATAGGGAGGAATGAGAATACGTGCCAGTGGATCATGAAATATATAAAATTGTTAGGGCGTAAGATAGAGACAAAAAAATTGATTACGCCTTGATTGGTTGAAATCCTGGATTGAGAATAACCTACAATTCCAGTCTCTACTTGGTATAAGACTCATATGGAACTTGGAGTGTGGAAAAAAGTTAATTTTCGGTGAATGACAGACCTTGTGTGGTAAACGACTGACGACTTTGGTAGAGCTTGTGGCCATACATTCGATTGGTATGGGTCTTGCCGTGTGTGGGAGCTTGGGAGGCCTCAGTCAACAAGATGTTTGCGAAATTAGTTGGGTATAGTAGCAATCTTCTATGGATGCTCTGACCGACGGGTGACGTTGGTATGAGACTTCGAAACCCCGAGAAAAGAGCAGAAGCTTAGGGTTCCACTATCTTAGGGTGATGATTGATTGTATAATTTCATTCTGTATTGAGCATTTTAAAGTATATATTCATGTTGCAATCCCAAAAATCTTGTACCCAATGCGATCCAAGTTATTGCACAAGAATGGAGGCGTACTCACAAGCGTGGCTATATTGCGGCTGACTACGTAGAATGACTCAAAGAAAACCTAGATAATTTTCACTAGAAACCCAATCAACACAAAAACTTAGAACTTACATTAAAGTCATATGAGCACGAGCTTCGAAGTGTGAAGTCACAAGGAATACTATGTCACTTGACTAATGAACATGTAAATAATACAGATGGCACCTAGAACACGAATCACCCGAATGCAAACAACCCCTAATGAGAGTGTGGAACAAATGGCTAAGTTTACTTAGCAGATGCTAGATTGCATCGATGATCGAGTAGTGGTAACACCAGCGGTTACACAGAATTGAATAGATAGGGAGTTCGACAAGTTTCAAATGATGAAGACTCTTAAGTTTGAGGGAAAGATTGATGGGAGGACATAACATGTTGAGGCCGATAAGTGGTTATGTCAAGTCAGCAAGGACCTAGACATAGCTTTAAGGACCCCGACGAGTGGAACTGGCCACACATTTATTAATTCGATCGGCAGAGTATTGGTGGGACTCTATCAAGAGGGACACGATAATAAACACAGCAAACATGGAATTGGCCAAGTTTGAGGAAAGGTTCTATGACAAATACTTCTTCACACCAGTTCGACAAATGAAGCATGACTTCTTACATCTGGTACAGCGAGACATGATTGTGGCTGAATATGAGGCCAAGTTCTTGGAACTATCACGTTTTAACCTAGACTATGTGTCCACTAAAGAGATGAAAGCTCATAGATTCATGGAGGGCCTTCGAATAGACATCAGGAAAATGATCATTCCATTTGAACTGAAGGTGTTTCAACATGTATCGGATAAGGCGAAGCTCATTGAGAAGAAGCTCGAGATTAAGAATTGAATCAAGGAAAAAGGGAAGAGGCCTCTACAAGCAAGCAACAATGGTGGAGGTTAGAACATGCTGCCTAAAAGGCCCCAATACCAACAGAACCAGGTGTATAACTTGGCCCAACAAACTAGTAGCAAGTTGGGTCAAGCCAAAGGAACATATCCAAATCCCACCAACTAGGATATCAGACCCAAAGAGGGAGGAGGCCTGTTAGATACCCCGCAAGTGTACGGGATCGCAGCAGTAATATCCGGAAAGTACGAGTATCGTCCTCAGGGAACACTGGTAGTTATTGATTTTTAATACCAAAGTTACTAATGATCTCAATTTTATCAAGACAAAATTGAAAGTGATTAATGCAATTTAAAAACCACGAACTAATGTAAACAAAGACTATGATGATTTGTAGAATTCAGTAAAGAAACATGTCTAGGATAATGAAAGTCGCCACATAGTTTGCAAATCTTTATTGTATTGGTGGTTTTAGCTAATCTATGAGTTATAGCATCAATGGTTGAAACCCTTTCCCAAGGTGTTTCAACACTCACTAGATTTGTTTCGTCAAACCCTCTCCCGAGGCGTTCGCTAGACACTCTATGTGTTTAAATAAAGAATCCCTGTGCAACTCCCTAGATTGGTCAACAATCTCCCGATCAATCAACTGGTCTAGGTCCAGATTGTGATGTCCATATTTTAGACTTCTCTCCCGAGATAAACTGAAATACTAGGTTCAATACATATGTGGCCAGTAGATATAAGGCTTTAAATCTACACAATAAGGAATAGAATCGATAAACCAACAACTACAATTAGATATCACAATTTATGCTTTGAACAATCACATCCCAGACATTAGAACTGATTAGTTCGACATAGAAGTAAAGGAAAACATAGAATTGGATTCAAATAAGCAAAACATACTCAAATCTCTTTACAGTCTTCAATTATTAGCAAAAATCCAAAGTTTAATGCCCTAAGAGCCGTCACAGAGTTTCTTTTTCGATCTTCTATCTCCTAGACTCTAAATACCATCTTCTATTTATAGTCCCACACTAAAAAACCTAAAAAATACGAAAATCTAGCATTGAAATCTAGTGACCTCGGTCAGTGACCCCGGTCCATGTGCTTGATGTCAAAAACCCCAGTTTTTTCTGCATTTTGTCCACCGCGATCTGTAACAGTCCTGTGCCCACCACGTTCTGGTGACAGCGGACATCAATCTGTGGACCGCGGTCACCAGTGTGTTACACAATGTGTTGTTCTTCAGTTCTGACTGCAATCTTCAGTTTGTTGTACCGCGGTCTTCTGGTCTTTGTTCTTGATTTTCATCTCTTTTACACCTTCTTCTGATGCATTCCTTATAAATATCAACCTGTATCCTGTAATACATGTAAATTCCTTTCTCAGACATTATTTTTCTCATAGAAACATATCAAAATCATCAAAATAAGGCTTAAGAGTTGTTAAACAATGCATTTCCTAACTATATGCAACTATTGCTAATTATGCAATTTTATAGTTATATTTTCTCTTATTTCCTACAAAATGCATCATTTTAC
>JAJIYU010010392.1:0-16129 GCA_030144865.1 Tinospora cordifolia | reverse complement strand
ATGTATTTGGGTTTTCAAGTGTGTAATGTCTCATCTCTCTAAGCTATTTGGTGTGTTACCCCTCTGGCTTGTCATAGTCCTTGTTATTGTGTTCATCATAATAATAATATGCTGTCGATGTTTTTGCATGATCCTCATCTGTGATGATTCCGCTTCAGACTCTGAATCTTAAACTCTATATATATATGTACAATACAAAAAAGGAAGCTCCAAGAATTCACAAGACGCGAATTCGCGAAGCACAAATCTGCGCGCCCTGCACACACATACATGGAAGAAAAGGACGGAAAAAATACATACATACATATATATGTGTGTGTGTGTGCGCACGCCAAAAAATCGAGAAAAATTCAAAATATTTTTAAAAAAATGCCCAAAACGCCCTAAAAACCCTAAAATAATACTTCTAAAACCTAAACCCAAAGGAGGCATGAAATATGAGTAAAAAGGAAAGTTTTCATTCAAAAAATTCAAATAATTATAAATTCATCCCCCGAGAGACTCTATATAAATCTCTCTCTTTATCATTATTTTTCATCCCAGCAAGAACTGAAAATACCTCTTCTTGCTTTCTTTCTGCCTCTTTTTAAGTTGTTTTAAACAACCTGCAATATAGTAACAACAAAGTGCTACAAGGATCTTGGCCAAAAGATCTCAAAGGAATTTAGGAAGTGATTTTGAGGTAAAATAATTACTATTTTTTAATTTATTATTTTGATTCAAATAAGGCTTGCTTGTGTAGTAAGTTTAGTTTTTTTTACATACCTTTTTAATATATGCACTTAAATTATTATATTGTTCATAACTAAGAAAGTATGTTCTGTAGTTGCACTTTGTACGATCTTCTACATCAGAAATCAAAAGTCATCCTTCCTGTTATATTTTAAATGTTGATCTGTGGTATAATGTTATACCGTTTAAATGTTTAAATTATGTTTAAATAGTTATTTGTTATGAACTTACAATTAATATAAGATTAAATAGAGAGTTTAACCACCTATCGGCACGGGGTTGAAGTTGCATCGTGAGCATTCCAAACAAGAGGTGTGAGGTAATAGGGGGTTCAAAATTGATCTTACTTCACTCTAATGGGTCTAAGTTCAGCATAGTAGCTCTTCTCATAGGGTTGGAATGATGAGGAGTATCTTTTCGGTCTTTAATGGCAACAGAAACAATAAATTGGTTGAATCACTTAATTTCTTATAATGCTTGTTACACATGTTTTATTTTGTTGAAATAATGAATTAAATATTTAGGATGATTCACTGAGTTTTACAGCTCACCCTTTATTTTTAATATTTTAGGAGTTTAATTATTAAAGTTGCATGAGAGTTTTCAATATATAGAAATTTTTATTCAATCTCATTGTAGGGCATGTAGGCCCAAATTTATTTATTTATTTTATTTCGTTGTAACAAAAATTATTACCCTTGAATTTTCCTATTAAATAATAAATAATTTATTTTATTTCATGGCATCATAAGTTGTTATGAATTATTTGTGCACAAGATATCTCATAAATGTGGGATTTAAATAGAAAAAAGGACATCGTAACACGAGGGCCCACCTCTTGGGCGGCCCAAAAATATTGAGGAAGAAAAATATACCATCGAATGATGTGGGCCTGAGCATGGGAAGCGAGATGTTATATACAGTCATCTGTTTCTTGATTTATATTCAACATCTCGGCAGAAAAAGTAATCTGTGTATATTTTACGAGTATTTCTTATATATATATGTGTGTGTGTGTGTGTGTGTGTGTGTGTGTGTGTGTGTGTATGCGTATAGTCATCTATTTTTTTAATCATTATTCAACATCTCTATATAAAATATCTTTATATATTTTATGTATATTTTTTATATATTATACGTATATTTTGTATGTGCATCTATTTTCTTGATCATTATTCAACCAGTAAAGTATTCTGTGTATATTGTTTGTATATTTTTAATATATTTTTTGTATATTTTTATATACAATGATAACAATTTTACATTAAAAACTACAGCACAGTATAATTTTATATAAACTTCCATAAGTAGAACGTAAACTTACTTGTTGTCCAATACGAGTACATCAGTTTAAAAAATAAAAAATAAAAAGAAAAAAATATAAAAACCTCTTATTGGTCGGCATCCACTATTAACGAAAAGTGCACAAAACAAAAAAAAAATGAACAAAATGACCGACGGACAGTAGCATCAAAAATGACCGCGACTTATTATTTGTGTATATTTTTTCTCACGGATGCTTCATAACTTATTATCCTTTGTTTGAGACCAAATAGGTTTATAGGACCAATTCCTTCTCAAATTGCAAGGCTCAATTCCCCTCAAGTTTTAAACCTCACACACAAAAATTGTCTAAAAAGGAAGTTTTGAGGCTAGCTTTGTCCAAGATAGATTTTATTATTATTATTATTTTAATGAACTCAGGCAACGGCAACCAAAATAAGAAACATCTAGGAAGAAGAAGACGACGATCGACAAACAACAAAACGATGCGAGTAGCAGATGGCGATCAATCAACGACAAACAATAGAACGATGCGGATAGTAGAATCGTGATCAACAATAGAAGGCGCAGCCAGAAAGAAGGCAATGAGCAGCAACAACTATTAGTGGAGAAGGCGACAAGCTCTGGCAATGACAACAATAGTAAATGGTCAACAAATGGTCACTGGTAGCAGTAACAGTAGTTACCAATGAAGAAGGCGTGATCTCTGGCAACAACAGTTACAACAAATGGCCACTAATATCGACAAATAGCAAAGAAGGAATGATGCCCTTAAAAGCACTACTAGTATTTTAGCAAATATTTCTTAAAACGTGGTATTCATGAAAGCTTTAAAATTTTAACAAATATTAATGAAAATTTTTGTAAAAACCTGTCATTTTTTGTAATTTTCTCTTTCTTTTGCAAAATGAGTCTAGAGCAGGAAGGCTTATAGGTTTTAATTTCAAAATGTGGGTCCTTAAATATGGGGGTAGAGCAAGAAGGCTTAAAGGGCTTTTATTTATTTATTTTTTTTGGCTGATGACACTTTGCTCTTTTGTAAAGCCAATTATAGATGTTTCAATGATACAGCAAGAATTCTGTATCATGAGGTAGAGATCAATGTGCAGAAAAGTAATATTGTTTTCAATCCAAATGTGGAGGATGACATGAAAAGTATCTTCAGCAAAATTTTATGCATTAGTTATTCCCAATAATTGGGGAAGTATCTGGAGATCAAAATGATTTTAAAGGCAAGAAGTCCTAATTAGGTCGTCCAGTTTGAATGTTTTAATCTTTTACAATTTTGGCTTGAACTAAGAATAAAAAGTGCATAATTTAAGTATAGCTAAGAACAGATAGTGTATTATTTATTAGTAGGTTTTTAATTTTTAGGGTTTTTAATTGTATTAAATATATAATTTTAGTATATTGGTTGTACTAAAGTTTGTTTAATGTATATTACAAGTAAGGGTTGGGGAAATTAAATTGAAGTGTATGAGAATGAGCAAATATCGAGTCATGTATTGAGAAATTAGGAATGATCAAGTGTGTGACAAGATATGTGTATCAAAAGATGGTCTTCTTATGTTTTGTAATCTTTTCAGTGTAATTGAATTCACTGCATGTTGCAGTAAGCATTAAATAGCTAAATCACGTTAAATTATCCATGTGATTGTTTAATTTATTATTTGAATAATTACATCTCATATTTAGTTGATTGATTGGGGTTGAAAAACTCAACAAATTGGTATTAGAGTCAAGTATGATCAGGATTTTTATTAACAATAAATTGGTATTGTGCAATTCAAAGAGATTTTGTGGATAAAGGACATGACATGATTGAATGTATTGGTTGATAGTTGAATTGTTTATTACTATGTCATTAACAAGGCTCATATGATTTGCATGATTATGATATTGTTGATGAATTCAAGTTGTATTTTGTTTATATCCATGTTATAGCATGCTCTATGTTTCGAAAATTTACTACATAACAGTTAATTAAGATTTTAACCGTGCACCGGGGCGATGATCGACCATTTGGTGTCATCGTGGATGCCTATAACACCAAACTTGGCTTAAACCATTTAATACTTAAATTTTTTATTTCAATATTCTTGATGAGATGAGGGTGCGAGTCATATTTGATCTTACTCCATAAATATGGTCCTAAACATATAACTGACTGTTGGGTGTTACCTCTGAATGATATCTCAGACCATAGGAGACATCAAAGATAACCTCTCAATCTTAATGTTAACTATGAAAACAACTTGTTGATTGAAATATATAATCTATGAAAGTATATGTCATGTACATTTTATTTGACTGAATTAACATTTTGAATATTTGAAATGATCTACTAGGCTTTTTGAGCTCACTCTTGTCTAACATTTCAATTAACCAGTAGCATGAAGCCATTGAGGATTTCTAAGAGGGTGTCATTGTAACTAGAGTTCTCTTTCACTTTTGTTCATAATGTCATGCATGTTGGCTCACATGACTTCTTTTTCTTTTATGCGTTAGTCATTTGATTAATAAAAAGGCCATGGGGCCTAGTGATAGCTAAGTCTACTTAGTTATAGTTTTTATTTATGGATTTTGATCCTTGGTAAACTTTATTTGAAGATCTTCTGATTGTTGAATTTATTTTATAACTTTCATAAGTTGATGTGATTATTAAATGGTTAATATGGTTTGATGACATAATATTGATATGTGACGCATCTTGGTAAGTTCAAATGATTTGAGATTTAGATAGTTGGAAATGAGATTTAGTAATATCTCATGTCTTTTGTGGCCTTATGACATTGAGAAAATAATATTGTAATCTTTATAATGTACTTTTTAAGAGATTATTGTTGTTGTATAGACAAAATTTGGTAAATATGCTTTCAATGATGGCCTTCAAAAGGTTGGGGTGCTACATATTTGGAATGGATGAAAACTTAGTCTACGACATTTATATGTTTTAGGATGTAAAGTTGAGGTTAAGTTTTGTAACCCTCAAATTAAGAAATTAGACCCTAGAACAATTAGTGTTTTTTTTTATTGATAATTTAATGAAATCCAAGTGATATAAATTTTACTACCCTCACATTCCACTAAGATTGCTGAAGTTAGAAATGTTAAAATTTCTAGGGGATCTTGAAGTCAATGAGAGTAATTTTTCTAGAAACCTTCAAATTCAGAAAATGTAGTAAATTATTGTTTTAGTTTCTCAATCGAGTGAATTAATTTCATTCTAGGGAAGCCAATTCATTGTAGTTCAAGAAGAACCATTTCCAAGTGATCTTATAAAGACTCTAATTTCAAATTTGCAAAATAATGAAAATGTTGAAGTTGTAAGGAGGTCGCCAAGAGTTAGAAAACTAATAACTTCTAGTGCATGGTACAAGAATTGTTATCATTTTCTCAAGCCATAAATGAAGAAAATTCATTTAATGTTAAGGAGAAAAAATGACTTCTATGGCTGGTAATCAATTTTTGGATCTCGTAGAATTATCATTCGTTAAAATATCCATTGGTTGTAAATCAGCCTATAAGACCCTATAAGACCCAGAAGAAATGCATTTAGCAACATTGAATGTTATAAAGATAGACTTGTAGCTGAAGTCTTTACATAGAATGGAGGCATTGAATATCATGAAACATTTTCTATAAATTTTAAAAAAGATTCATCTAGAATTATCATGACTTTAATAGCTAATTTTGATTTTGAACTACATCAAATGGATGTGAAAATAATTTTCCTAAATGGAGAATTGAAAAAGGAAGAATATACAAAACAAACTAAAGGTTTTAGTGGAACTCATAATAGTCAATCAGTTTGTAAACTAAAGAAATCTATACTTCAAACTAAAACAAACTCTTTGATAATGATATTTAAAGTTTTATAATGTTATTGCAATATGACAGAATTTTGCCAAATAATTGAAATTAAATTAAATTAAATAGAAACATTGCATTCATACTATCGCGATAATACTTAGGAAACTTGCACGAAAAGGATATTAGAAAGTTTCCAAAGCGCCTAAAGGAAACTTCTAGCACATGAGCAACTTCTAAAGCCTTTAAAACTAATTATTATGCTTATGAAACAAATAAAATAGAAAGGGGAAGAGTTTTAGAAAGGTTCCTACAAAGAAAATAACTCAAAACTTCTTAAAACATATCCATTAGAACTCTATATAAACCCAAGCACGAACACCATTATAATTCTCTTTTTGCTCTCCTTGCCTCCCTCTTGGCATCCTTTTCATTTTTTGGTTGTTTTAGACAACAATTAAAGTAATAGGAAGCTGGAGAAATAGAGTTTTGCACAAATTCTGTGCTAGAAGGTGTGTTGAGCGACCAAGGAGATTTGAAGGTTCAAAAGAGGTTTTAAGGAGTTTGGAATCAAAGGATTAAGCGTAGAAGGTGAAAGTAATTTATAGATTTTACCTTATTTTTTTTATTCAAGTATTATATGCATGAATGTTTGCTTAGTCTAGAAATATATCGTGAATCCACATGTTTGATTGAATGTTATATGCATGCTTAGTTTAGAAATATACCATGCTATACCATGAAAAAGCATGCCTCACTATATGTACACATGAGTAATCTATGTGATGCTATGATCATTGAATGTCTTGTTAAAATGTTCAATACCATGCTTACATGTTTATTCCTGAATTTACCTTGTTATTAATGTGATTTGATAATAAGGAAAGATTATCAACTATGTACCAACATGATGACGAATTTTCATCATGAGTATTTCAAATAGGTATTTTTAGGATGTGAACTAAGGGTTTAGATTTAAGCCCACTCCATTAATGATAGGTTCGAAGGTCCAATTTGGACCTTATCCCCTCAATATGGATTACTGAGGCGTATTTTCTTTTAGTTTTAATGTCAACTGTAAACAAATAGTTGTTTGAATCACTTAATCTTTTAAAATGTTTGTCATGTATATATTATTTATTTCGAAGTAATGAGTTAAATATTTAGAATGATATACTGGGCTTTTGACCTCACTCTTCCTTTTTATCATTTAGGAGGGCGTGTTGGCCCTAATGTTTTCATTAGATTTTCAAGTTTAAATTCAATGTGATAAATTGAGGGATTTGTACTTCATAAAATGATTTATTTTTTTATTGAATAACATGGATTAATTTTATTAAATGATTTTCAAGTATGTGTTATAAATTAATGTTACTCATTACGTCTCATAGAGTTGGGACAGTGAAAGAGAAAAAGAGAAAAGAAATAAAATGACATTGTCCGCCTCTCTGGTGACTTGCCTATCATTGCAAAACTTAAGGACAGTAAGACAATTACGTCATCCGAACCATGTGGGCCCAGGGATGGAGAGGCGGGGTGTTACATTTATTTTCTCGTATGGTTTTAAGAAAAATATTGTTGATTAACGCATATATTTCAAGGTCAGTAAAAACAAATGCATTTTTTTTGTCCATTGTATATATGCTATTGTATTGGCTAGCAATGGTTAGGGATTATTGTTTGAGATAAAAGAGTTCCTACAACAAATATTTGAAATGAAGGATATGATTGAAACATCTTATGTTATTGGCATAGAGATTCACAAAGATAGTCCAACAAAACATTGGTATTCCACAAAAATTCTACATTGAAAAAAGTTTTATAAGGATTAAACATGGAATGACATGCCTCTACAATAACAATCATTGTTAAAGGCTTGGAAAGTCCAATGTTGCACTAATATTTGCTTAAGTCTGCACTAGATTCGATATTGAGAACAAATGATTAGGAATATACCTTATGCATCAATAGTTGAAAGCTTAATGTATGTTCAAGTCTACATTATACTTGATATTACTTTTGTAATTGGGGTATTATGCAGTTATCAAAGTAATATTACAATGGAACATTGGAAGGTTGCTAAAAAGATGATGAAGTACCTTTAACTAACAAAATATTTTAAACTAACATATAGAGGTGGTTGGATATTTAGACTCTTATTTTAATGGATACCCTAATACTTGAAAATCTTGTATTCAGTTATATCTTTCTACTTTTCAGCGGTGTTGTATCATGGAGAAACACTAAACAAACAAATAGTTGCTTCATCTAACATAGAATCATAATTTATTAGATGCGACAAAGTTAGAGCACAAGTGTTATTGTAATACTTCGAAAATTTGTACGAAATTTATTAAATAAAATTAAATAAAATGATTCAATTTTAAGAATTTTATGACATTTTTGCATATAAATGATGTATATTCCAAAGTATATATATATATATGGTAAAACAAAAAAAGAAGACAAATTTGCGAATTCGTGCATTCGTGGAAATCAAAATCGCAAATTCGTTCACTAATTCTTTTGTTGTGCAAAAAAATGTCCTTTTGTGCTAAAAAAAATGCAAAAATATAAAATATAAAATATAAAAAATTACCAAAAAGTCCTAAAAACCCTAGGAAAAACCATAATCTCAAACCCAAAACCTTTGGCCACCACAATTGTGAATAAATGGAAAGTTTCCATTTCAAAAATACCAAAAATTTATGAATCCACCTCTGGAAGACTCTATGTAAACCTCTGTCCCCCTCTCATTTCATTCATCTCAAAGCAAAAACCGATAAGACCCCTCTTGCTTTCTCAGCCTCTTTTTGGGCAATGAATTTTTTTAAGTTGTTCTAAACAGCAAGCGGAGTAGTAAAAACGGAGGGCTGCACAAATCTAGTGCAAGCAAGGATAAAAAAAAATCTAAGAGAAGCTTAGAAGTTTAGAAGTTCAGAAGTTCAGAATGAGACGCTCTTAAGGTGTAAGTGATTCCTAACTTTATCTCATTATTTAATTTAAATAGATCTAGCATGTGTGCTTCATTTTTAAGATTACATGTTTGCTTTGATATGACATGCCATAATTATTATTCATAATTCATAAATAATACACAATTTATCTAAGTTATGTTGTGAATATTGTTCAATGATTCATACCTTTCTCATATGTGATGTTTTAATCCAATGACGGATGTTCATCATGGGTGTTCCCAACCTGAGTAGGGGTTTCATTGAAGGGCTTGGCAGTCGAGTGAAGACTTTACCCTGAGATAGGGTTTCAGATGAGGATAATTATCTCAAGCCTAATGGGGAATACCGAGGAGGAAGTCAATTCAGTCTTAACATCAACAAAAATAAATAATCTACTTGAATAACCTAACGTAGGAAAGTTTTTGACATACTTGATTTGTTTGAATTTAAAAATAATGATTTGAATGTTAGAATGATCTACTGAACACTTAAGCTCACCCTTTCTTTTAAGATTTCAGGAAATTAATTGGCAAGTTTACATGAGAGCTCCTAGATTATTTTTCTTAGGATTTTAATTAATTGTAGGGCATGTTCGCCTAAGTTTATTTAATTCAAGTTTTGTTATTCCGCTATAATAATCAAAATCTTATGTATTTTGAATCTTAAATTAATTAATAGCATTGAAAATTTTATTTCATGACGTCACTGTTATGTTTACAAATTATATTGTGCGTAAGTCAATGTGCACAAGAAGTCTCGAGAATTTGAGACACCGAAATGAAAGCAAAAAGGTTAACATAGCACAAGTCTGCCTCCTGGGTGGCCTAAAAATATATTGAAGAAAAATATTGTCGGATGACATGAGCCCAGACATGGGAGGCGGGGTGTTATAGTTGCAGTCGAGAAATTTTGGCTTAAGTCTTTGTATTGTTGATATCATTTAGAGGCCATTAAAGATTTATTCTGATAACTTGGTTGCAATTTTCTTTTCTAAGAATAACAAAATGACAGTTGTAACAAACATATCAACATAAAGTTTTTGGTTGCTTGATATTACATTAAGGAACATGCAATTGTTATTGAGCATCTAAGGACTCATCTCATGTTAATAGATATTATGACTAAAGGATTGACAGTTAAACCTTAGTAGCTCACTTTGTTAATTTTGTTATTTATTTGCTTCTATAAATAAATTTATATAAATATATTTTTAGTTGGTCAAATATAATTTGTTTTTTAGTTTGGAACATAGTCCATTATTAAAATCTATTGGTATTCATACATAAAGTCCATTAGAAATTATTGAACTTGTAATACATGGAAGGAGAAGTTTGAATAAAGAACCCAATTTTCGTGATTTAAGTGAAATAATTTATGCATAAATGTAAGTGTTAGTAAATTTTTGGTTATAAAGTCAACCGTGACACTATTCAATGGTAAGCAAATTGGCGATTATTGGACCATTGTCGTTATGAGTAGTGGTTCACAATAATTATCTTATTAACAATTTTCAATTAGCTCTACTAGATTAGTATTTATCATTACATGTGTAATGATGGTTTAGTATTTCACAACTATGATAATGCCAACTGTTGCAAATATTAATTATTTATTTGATGGAAAATATATATATATATAAGCAACAAAGCGTATGTGTGGCTTGTGCAATCAACTATCTTAATCAATTACAAATAGGGCACCGACTTGTATAGAAAGAAAAACATGACAACCAAAGGTGTAATTATCATTTTAATCCTATTTTATTCTTTCATGTAAGGGAAAGCATTAAGTTGCACTAGAGAACGAACTCGGCATACTTATCTCTCAAAATTTGTATGTAACGTAGAATTGTCATATGAGAAAACCCTCCCTACCAATTTAGCCAAGTGAGTTTTGCATTAGCAAATGACATATTTTGAATACCGAAGCCCCACTTTCTTTACAAGCACAAGTTGTATTCCAATTCAGTTAGTTGAACTTTCCTAATGTTGCAAAAATCATTTCCAAATGAAAATTTATGTTAGCTAACATGTCTTCTTACATATTAAAACTTGAAACTTCATGCACAACATTGTATAAGATGGGTAAGCTATTGTACTAGATTGAACCAAAGTTAAGTAATTTTGACTTCCAACTTAAGAGTGTTAGCCCCCACCTTGTCAATAATAAACCGGAATATCATTGATAACTACACAACGAAGAAAGGGAATTCTTAAGCATTTACCTAGATTATTGGGGAGGCCAATATTACAAATATGACTCAATCAAGAGGCCTTCTAGATAGATATTAGGAGAAACATATATTTCAAATTCGTTGAACCTAATCCTTTCACTTTAAATGGAGCGAAGTTTTAAGTATGTTGAGCACAACCCTACATTGGTTAGGTAATAAGTATTGCCTTAGCAAATGACATAAAGTCACTAGCAAAAGAACAAATGGGATATGCCTAGACCTACCTTATTAATCTTGACTCCATGCAAGGTATTTGAATTAGTAGAGAAACTCTTGTCTTTAATTTAAAGTATTGAAGTAACGCTGCCACAACACCTCTCCATTCAAACTCATTGCACATATGATGAGTTTTTCATAAATATGCCATCATACGACAGGTCCAGCTGACCTATTTTACTTTTGTGTTGACTTTATAATACTTTTTTCCCTAAAAAATTTTGCTTCTCATGCTCCTTTGCCTCTCATTTTTTGTCCTTTAAAATCTTGCATAATTTTTTTTATCACTTTAGGGATAAAAAAATCCAACACTTACATTAATTGAGAAAAGGACTAAAGTAAGCCTAATATTTTTTGTATCTCCCTTTTAAGGCACCTTAAATATTATACCCTTATTTAGGCAACTATTTGCTAGTTGAATGACATTAGCGCTCAGTTGGTAGGAAAGTGCTTAAATGGGGTGGAAAATTTGTTTAACGCATGCCGCCAATTGAATAGGCGAATCAATGGGTGACATGCTTAAGAATCAAATATTTTTCTTTTTTAATTTTTTTTGTTTGTTTTAAGTCAATGGGTGACAAACTCAAGTTAATTTTGTTTTTGTCACTTTCAACAATCTATAAAGCATTTTTTATCACTGAGGCCAATCCGAGAGATATTTTTCCAAGAGACTAGTTCTAAAGTGTTCTAATATCCTAAATTGTAATTTGGCTACTACACTTGAATTCTAATTTTCATTTAAGAAATTGGAAACATCTTTCCAATGACTGCAACCAATCCGGAAGCAATTTTTTTGAGAATTGTTCCACTGCATTTTAATACCCTGACACAAACTCCCGAAAGGGATGAAAAAAAATTTTGATACCTAAATTACAATTTGGCTACATCATTTGAATTAAAGTTTTAAATTAAAACATAAGAAATAGAAAACTTGTTTATGATCAACGGGGTCAATCCAGGAGGGATTTTTCCATTATACTAGTTTCAGTGCATTCTAACACCCCAACATGAGCTCCTAGAACCGACAAAAATATCTTTCAATACCGGAATCGCAATTTGGCTACCTTACTTGAATTCTACTATTCAACTTCAGTAGTAACATTTTATAATAAAAAACTCCATAATATTGAAATGGTTTTTATTCATAATGACAACTACAAAAGTTGTTTAAGTACAAAACAAGACAGTCATGTGTTATGATCAACACCATGTACAAACTTTTTTTATGTGGACCTCAACGAAAGACTTGTAATTCTCGATGTTTTTTAATAGCCTTTGATGATCTTCAGTTGCTTGCTCATCATGGGTTTGCTCATTAGTTTCTTCTGAAAGATGTGAAGGTATTTGCTCATTGCTTTCTTCTGAGACCGGGATATGGTTGTTGTGTGTTTGTAATGAAATTGTTTGGTTCCATTATGCCAGTGTGCATTGTTTGATTCGTTGTTGTGTGCTTGTGTGTTACATATGTGGTATAATTATTTTGAGTGTTGATACACGAATTCCTATACCTAGAAACAAATAGATTGTTATTGACTTAGAAGCATAAACCTCTAGGTCACTGAAACAAATCAAAAACTTAGATATTTTAATTTAGAGTCACAGTAGCACGATGAAGTAAAGGGTATTGATGGATACTGAAATTTTTCTGCTTCAATAAAAATTATATTATTGCATACTAAAATAAATCTTTGACTTGTAGATAATGCCGAGAGGTCGAGGTAGACCCAGGAGAGGTGCGGCCAAAAACAGGGATAGAGCCAAGATGGGGCATAGTGATGAGGGCACTCATGTGACACCGACATCAGTAGTGGTTACACCGACACCAGAGGCCATTACTGAGATGATGCAGAAGGCAGTGAAACAGGCTATGAGGACCCAACAGCCATCAGCATCAGCACAGCCATCAGTACCGGTACAGCAACAGGTGCAGCCACAGTTACCGACAGAGCCATCGGCACAGGCTCAGCCTCAGATCCATCAGAGGTCCACTTCCACAGAGGCAGTACCACAGAATAGATCTGTTGGGTTTGATAGGGAGCAGAAGGATCTATTGGTGGAGTTCCAAGAGCTACGTCCCAGTACTTTTGAGGGGACTGGCGATTATGTGGTAGTTGACAGGTGGTTCAAAGAGATGAATAAGCACTTAGACGCTATGGGGGCATCTAGGCCAATGAGAGTGGGATTGGTAGTGCATCAGATAGTAGGGCCAGCCTACCATTGGTGGGAGATGATTGTGAACGACCCACCATTGATCAAATAATCATGACTTGGGAGGAATTTAAGACAAGGTTCTATAATAAGTTTTTCTCTACTGCAAGAAAGAGACAGCTACAGTCAGAGTTCGTTAACCTAAAGTAGAAGACCATGACAGTCACATAGTACGAACAGAGATTTAAAAAGTTGGCCAGATTTGCTCCTACCTTGGTCATAGACGAGCAGTCCAAGACGGATCGTTTTATTGAGGGTTTGAAAGTGGAGATAAGAAAGATCTTGGTACCACTTAAGTTGAAGACCTTGATGGATACTGTGGAGAGGGCGCAAATCTTGGAGAAAGACCTGAAGTTTGAGCAGGCATTGAATGATCAGAAAAGGACTAGGTTAGAGAAGGCTGCGGGATCTTCACAAAAGAGTTCGAATCGACAGGAGGGGTATAGAGCACCTTAGCCTCAGAGCCAGACTCAGACTTATGATAGACAGCAAACCCAGCAGACTTGACTCGTCCGTCGACTGATGATTAAAGGGAGAGGGCTAAGAAACATGGGTTATGTTTTTATGTAATCAGACAGGGCATCTGGCTAGATGTTGTCCTCCCAGAGCACCAGCTCCTACCCCTAAGCAGTTGCACCAAACACGGGTAGAGGTCCACAACACAGACAACGGCCATAGTCCCAGCCACAATAAAGGAACCAGACCCGATTGTATGCTATAGACGCCCAAACTAATCCCTCTCTAACAATAGAAGGTACATTTCTTTTGTTTGGCATTGTGTCCAAGTTTTGTTTGATTCGGGTGCCACTATGATTTGTTACTTTATTTTTGTTTCTATGAGAAGATCGGCATGATTACATTACTATACAATGATGTGATATATATGATAATATGATAACTATGCTTGTCATAAAATGTTTGTTGATACACAAGTAAAGATAAATTAAGAATTGATTTAATAACTCAAAATTTTTTTACCACGTACACGCCTTCTCAGAGATTTAATACATGAAATAATTTATTGAATGAAAAAAATATTAATAATAAAATAAAATTTTCTTTATACCCTAAAACCATATAATACCAGTTTTTATATATGTATGTATGTATGTATGTATATGAGAAATAAAATAAAATAGCTTTTCAATTTTCTTCACTCAAATCTTAGGCAAAAAAGAACAAACAACAAAAAAAGGGAAAGGGGAAAACAACATACATACATATACATATATACATATATATAATTTAATGCGTATCTGTTGAATGAAAAAAAAAATACAAACAACAAAAAAAGAGGGGAAACACAGAGGTATGTGATCAATGTGCGAAGAACACAAGATTGAACGCAGATCCTTGCGTGCTTGAGCGAATAACACAAGATCAAAGCAAATTGGTGCGTTCTTAAGTGACGAAGAAGAATCAGCGTGTTGTTGCTACGTTTGTTGCGCGAGGAAGTAGATCGAACACAGATTCGTGCATTCTTGAGCAAGAAAGAAGATCGAAACAAAGAAGAATGCAGATCTGGTGCACAAACGAAGGAGAAAAACCACGATCTATAGTTGCTGGTGCACAAGATCATGGATATGTGATTTGGCAAAACAATGGAATGATCAGCTGCTTTCCATGCGAAGAACAAAGATCGAAATGAAAATTTTAGAATGCTGGTGCTTGTGTGAAGAACGGATTGAAGAAGAAGCGTGTTGCTGGGATCTTGAGTGAGGAAGAAGAAACGCTGGTCGCTGCTAGTGCTAGGGCGCCAAAAAGAGATGAACACGAATCAGCAACAACTTGCTGCGATTTGGGCAAAACAAAGAAGAAGACAACATGCATGCTAGTACTATCTGCACGAAGAAGAATAGGAGTTGTGTGTTGCGTGTGGTTTGCGAAGAAGAAGAGTAGCTACGACTTGTGATTCGCGAAGAAGAAGACGTGTTGGTGCTATCCGCGCGACGAAGAAGAAAGGCTTGCTGCTGCTGTGCGGGTTCTGCTTGAAAAAAAGAAGAAGAGCATCTGGTGTGTTCTTGCGTGAGGAAGAAGAACGACGAAACAACTAGCTTGTTGTGTGTTTTGCTATTGCGTCTCGCACGAAGATGGTGCGATCTGCACTATTCACAAAGAAGAAGAAAACTAGCTTGCTACTAGTGCATTCCCCGTGCAATGAAGAAGGAAGAACATAAAGATGAAGCAGCGACAGTTGCTAGTGTTGTTTGCGTGAGGAAGAAAAAGCAGCAAGCGACTATTGTCTTTTTTGCGCGCGACCAAGGGGAGGAACGAAACACAGCTGGTGCTGATGCGTTCTTTGTGCAAAAGAAGAAGTAGTGTGTTGCTATTGCCTGCGGCTGCGATTAAAGCGTGAAGAACCAAGTTGCTGCGATATATGTTTTCTACGCAAAGAAAAGAAGAACAAAACCAAAACGCGGTATAGCTTTCAATTTTAATATCCTTGCATTTCGATGTTCATAGTTTAGTGTTATGGATTGATGCGTGTGCCTAGTTGTGAATGAGAAACTATGATCTTGTTTTCAAAACCTCGCCTCAAGATCTCGTATTTTTAAATTTCTCGCGTTTGGAAACTATCTTATTTTCACAAACATCACAATTTTTAAATCATTGCTTTGAAATCTCGTATTTTAAATCTATAGTTTAAATGCATGTATAAAAAATCTTGCATTATAATATTTAGGATTTT
>JAJIYU010010391.1:0-16134 GCA_030144865.1 Tinospora cordifolia | reverse complement strand
ACTCACACACAATCTAACAGTATAACAAGCACATCATTTAATCAATCACTTCCATCCATTAGGCGATATAAATAGTAGATTGTTTTTAATCGATCAAGGTAGGGTGGTCGACCCTAGAGTGATTCTCGTACCTCTAGCCAAGTAAATCCCACAAGATCGTCACTGGTGTCTAGGCTATGCCTATGTGTCATTATGTCCCACATCCACATGCTCAGAAGATACGCAAGGCACGATCGATCAAGTTTCTAGAGTGTGATTACACACTCATCTTTTAATCGAGATGTTAATGTGAGAACCATCGTTGCTTGTCATTAGACCAATCAACCCCTCCAAGTGTATTGTTATTTTGTTAAGAGTGATCTTGTATTGGTCACTAACATATTAATGCATATGAATATTCATTTCATCATATCTTTACCATGCTTGAATTCTAGAATGACATATGCCCATAGACTACACTCATCTAGTAAATTTATGTGCATATCATTCAATTCACGAGCAACATCATGTTTATGCTCTAAATCTATCATGTTCACATGCATATGATCATAGTTTACAGTATACATTCAAATTATATTATCCTTATTCACATAATCAGTGCAAATATAAACATTTAATCATATGATCAATAACGGGTGCATTCCACTACCACCTTAGCCATTTTATGTATGATATGGAAGTAAATACAGTTAAAAAGTGAGTGAGTTGAAAATCATTTTCACCTCGATTTACGCATTCTTGATGTTGCTTGATGCTCATGGTGGTTTTGTTCTTCCAAAATTTCTATAAAAACACTCGAGTCTTAATTGGCATTGAATTTAGCTCCTAAATTTGGTTTTAGGTTCAAGATAACCTCTAAAGTGTTATCGGGTTCAAATAACCAATGAACATTGTAGGTTGTTTAAAGTATAATTTATGAGTTACATCCACGGTATACCGAACTTCAAGAAACCATAACTTAAGTTTTGGGACTTCATTTTATACGATTCATGGGTCTATCTTGTAGTGCTCGTGATGAAGAACGTCATGGCAATAACCATTTTCCTCAACCAAGCCCATGTTTGAACAAAAACATACATGAACATGCTGGTTTGCGAATCTTCTCACTCTTGCAAAATAATTTTTGGAAGGTCTGTTCGAGGGCTTCGAGTTCTAATTAGGGTTGTTCTTGAGTCTACTTTGTAGTGCACTTGATAAGGTTCGACATGGTAGTATTAGTTTCCATGAATGGAGCCTCGACCATTCTAGAAATGACATGAAAGTTACTATTTCGTAACTAATGTTAGGCGATAATTTTTTAAACGCTTATTTTAGCCACTCTTTGATCGTGAAGGGTTTGGACCTTTTTGGGCATTCTATGATCTTCAAAACTTACCTAAAGTGATCTTTTAGGTCATAATGTGATCTTTTAGGCGATAATTTCTTTCTTCCAAGTATTGAAACCACGGTCCTACGATACTTGGCTGAGCACTTCCTCCGTTGAACCCACAGCCATCATCAACCTCAGCTACCACCATTGGCATCTGAGTACACATCTAGCCTAGTACTCTACAGTCTAAGCTCTCATCTTGCCCTTGGCATCCATTGCCTAGGTTTTTTCTATATTTTCGTCCTGTTGTCTGCTAGCTAAGCTTTGATACCAACTTTATAACACCCCAATTCTAGTCCTCTATAAAAAAAAAAAAAAGAGAGAGAGAGAAAGAAAGAGAAAGTGAGAGAGGGGGGACCTAGGTCCTCTATAAAAAATAAAAAAAAGTGACATGGTCCACACAAGGACCACAATCGTCAAAAGGGTGGATCACAGTCTTGTGATTTGTGGCACCAAATCGCAAGATTGTTGTCCCATCGGCGAAGGAACCGTAGTCTTGCGTCAAACTAAATTCAAAAAAATTTATCGAACGTGCGACTGTGGTCCCAAGATTGCGATCCTGCGATTAGGGGTATGCCAAGACCGCGGTCCTACCTCTTGATATAGTGGTCCTGTGATTGTAAATCAGAAATAGAAACTCGTAAAATCTAAGTTTTTCCACTGATTATATAAATAGATCACTACATGTAGCCCTAATCACTTGATTTCTCACATAGTCGCAATGCTTTCTTTCATTCTCACAAGAAACCCTTAACACACTGATTCCCTCCCTTGCTCACGTCGTCTTCTGCAAGACCCCTTCTTCCCTCTTCACGCATCCTAAGCCAAGGTTTCAGCTTCATCATTGATCCATCAGAGCCAGCGTTAGGAGAAGAACAACACGAGGTTGACGTTAAGAACGGATACAAACAAGGTAACACGTCATTCTTGTTTGAAATCAAAGTTATCTAAAATTGTTTTGGAATTAGTTAACTGTAAAACGTTACTCTTTGCTGAATAGTATACGAGAAGCGACTGAGGACACTTGTTGAAGAGGACGAAAGCAATACTGAACAAGAGTAAGGTATAATACCCTACTGATTGCTATAATTTGTATTTAGATGTTAAAACCCAAAGAACTATGGTGACACACCATTTTCTTGATATTTGAAACCAATGCAATAATTTAACATCTATTTAGTAATACACATTTTCTTTGGCATACCAACACACAGGTAGACCATAAGGCATTTTGAGGTGATTAACGGAACGGAGAATAGCCAACAGAAAGGTATAAAGTACTTTTACCCACTGCAATATATATTTGTGAGTCTTAGATCTAAAATATAAAGTTTCAATTATGAGGAAAATGGGAAATGCGCTGGAATGGGATTTTCCAGAATACCTGGTGACTATCGTAGTGCAGCACATAGCACACTGCGATAATAACCTTATTGTACTACAATAACACAGAGAGTACCGCAGTAACACGATAAATAAGTAGTTTATCAGATTTTTGTGCACAAAACTGGAAACGGTTATAACCTATTTGTGAGTCATATAATAAGTGAATAGCTAAATGATGGTTTTAGGGATTAAAAATTGTAAGAACACTTACATTGACAAGAATGTGTATGTAAACCATTAAGTTGAGAAATTGTAACTATCGAGGCGTGAATTAGGATGCGTGCAGTAAATTAACAGGTGGAAGTTATTGCCTTGCTCTCTAATCTTATTTGAGTTTAAATGTTAAACATGATGCATGTTTACTTTATTCTAAATGCCTACAAAACATGTTAGGGTACGTTTTGACGTTGATTGGATACCATAAGCTTTTATATTAATATGAATGATGTATAACATGATGTATACATTTATGGTGGTTGTTTACATGTTTTTATATTATGAGATATGAAATAATTAGCATGTTCAATTTATCTGAATGATATTGCATGCTCTATTTCATGCTTACTAGAATGAAATAATTAACTATATGATTTCAATCGAAGATAACTTAAGATTCAAACCACATACCGATGTAGTGGTCCATAGGGGATCACTGTGGATGTTCTCGCAGATGGAATGATGGGTTAGCCCCTAATTCTTAATGATAGAACGATGGGTGTGTCCCTAGTTATTTAGCGATAGAGCGATGGGTGTGACGTTAGTTCCGGGGTTGGGTAATGGGTGTGCCCTTGTTCAATTGGAATCTAATATATAGTGCATTTTCCTTCTCTCCTTTGATACAATAACGATAAGAGAACACTAGGATTAAGCCTTTCGATCCAAATTAACAACTGAATGTTTCAAATGCTTAATGCATGTCAAGTGTTTGCATGTTTGATATTTGACTTGAATAATATTATGGATGCATTGTGTATAATCCACTAGGTTCTTGAACTCATCCCACCCTTCCATTTCAGGTGATCTTTGAGGCGGTTCATGTTGATAGTACTACAGAGTACTATAGTAGCTACAAACCTCATTGTCGAAATTGTTATTAAAGTTATTTTTGTTGTGTAGTTGGTTTAAATTGGGTGTGCGACCCTCCGGACTAGTTTTAAATTATTAATTGTTTTTATAGTTTAGACTTCAGCCACATAGGCTATGTTCAAATATTTTAGTCGAAAATTCGTTCCACAATTATTTGAATTTTCAATGTAGAAGATAATGATTTAACTATTGATGATCACTGAATACTTTCCATGTGTTATTCCTTGGTGAGTCCAAGGGTTTAATGATTTACATGAGTTCTGGTATGTCCAGATGATGTTTAATGAGAATTGAATGTGAGAAAAGTAATATCTCGATTCCTAATAGATGACACGTATGCCAACATTTAATGGCGCGTCTCTCTATACGTGACAGAAACGAAAGACCGAAAACTGAGGTGTGACAATTTGGTATTAGAGCCACGAGATATGGCTAGTGGTAGCACACAAGAGGCAATAGATGACTTGAATGAAAGAATTCCAAAACTTGAACACGCCTTGGCGGGTCTTGTTAAACAAGTTCTAGTTCTAGAGTCAAGACTCCCAAAACAAATGCTTTGAGTACCAGAATTGAAGCATTGGAATCTCATATGATGGAATGGGAAACAAAATGAAAAGAAATGATGGTTGATGTTCCTGTCGTAGGGAACCTCTGCACAAACACGACACAAATTGTGTTCATAGAGATCGAAATCCTAAAACGTGTCGTGAATAAGCATCGAGGTGCAAACATTCCGAAAGCCAAAGTCTCAAAATCAAAAGCATTCAGTGGAACCCGAGATGCAAAAGAACTGGAGACTTTCCTACGGGATATGGAACAGTATTTCATTACTGTTTGTACCTTGAAGGAATAGAAAGTCAGCTTAACGACGATGTACCTAACAGGAGATGCAAAGCTTTGGGGGCGAACTAGACTTCATGATGATGCAACAACAGGTCATCATAAGATTGAAACATGGAAGACCTTGAAAAAGGAACTAAAGGATTAGTTCCTCCCCACTAATGCAACTTGGCTAGCTCTAGATGTCTTGAAGAAATTAAAACAAATTGGTGCAGTGAGGGAGTATGTCAAATGATTCTCCTCCCTAATGCTGGATATCAAAAATATGTCAAAAGATGACAAACTATTCAACTTAACGTTTGGATTACAATCATGGGCCCAGGCAGAGTTTAGGAGACAAATAGTCAAGGATTTTCCTTTTGTTATTGGTACGACGGATGCATTAGTAGATTTCAAAGCTACTTCATCATCGTCCAATTCTGACGCTGGGAAGACAAAGTCCAAGGACAAGAAGTTGTCCAAGGAAGGAAAGAAGGGAACTTCTGAGAAAATGTTTACCTTCTACAAGAAGGAGGACAAGAAGGTATCAAAACTTGAGGGACAATCTAGTAAGAACTCAAACAAGGGATGTTTTATCTGTGATGGGCCTCGCCGAGCTCATGACTGTCCCAAGAAGGAGAGATTGGCGGCGTTGGTGGCTGAGGATGAGGATGAAAACCCTGTAGACCAAATGCGAGTCAATCCTATAAGGTTGTTGAATGTTATCCAAAAGAAAGCAATAACTCTGGACAATGAGTTGATGTGCATGAAGTTCATGATCAACCAAAGTTTTCTCGTCTTAGCCATGATCGATACGGGTGCCACGCACTCAATTGTTGATTTCCCCTAAGCAGAAAGCCTCAGGTTAACACTCTCCCAAAACCCAAGTCGAATGAAGGTGGTCAATTCAAAAGCAAAACCTATCAAAGGTGTTGCAAAGGGAATTGAAATTCAAATCTAAGAATGATCAGGTACAGCTAACTTTATGGTTGTCTCATTTGACAATTTTGATGTTATTTTGGGCAATGATTTCTTACAGGCTCGGAACATTGATGAGAAGACTGTTCCCAAAAGCAATACCTATCCTATCAGCAATTCAAGTTAAAGATGGTCTACGAAAGGGTCATCTTACTTACATGGCTACCTTGCTAGAGGTCAAGGAAGGGAAAACCATGGAAGTCCCTGAACAAATAGCTGAAGTGCTGAGAGAGTTCGAAGACGTGATACCCCCTGTGTTACCAAAGAAACTGCCTCCAAGGAGGAACATAGACCATGCTATTGAATTGGTGGATGGTGCGTGGGCCCTTATCCAAGCACCTTACTAAATAGCGCCTAAAAAACTTGAAGAACTGTGGAAACAGTTAATAGAGTTACTAGAGGTAGGCTACATTTAACCCTCCAAAACCCCATTCGGAACACCTGTGTTGCTCCAATGAAAACAAGATGGGATGTTACGAATATGCATGGATTATAGAGCCTTGCACAAACTCACCGTAAAGAACAAGTAACCCATCGTTCCATCATTCCATAATTCCATCTGGACCTGTGGTCTTGCGATTAGGGCTATGCTGAGACCGCAGTCCTATTTCTTAAGACTATAGTCCTGCGATTGCATATCAAAAATAGAAACTCGTAAAATCTAAGTTTTTCCACTGATTATATAAATAGATCACTGCATGTTGCCCTAATAACTTGATTTCTCACACTACCTCGGTGTTCTCCTTCGTTCTCACAATAAACCCTTAACGCACTGATTCACTCCCCTACTCCCGTGGTCTTCTGCAAGACCCCTTCCCTCTTCACACATCCTGAGTCAAGGTTTCACCCTCACTCATCGATCCCTCACGACCAGTGTTAGGAGAAGAACACAAGGTTGAGGTTGAGTTGCATCAAGTTGTTACGCCCTTAAGAACCGATACAGACACGGTAACGCGTCGTTCTTGTTCGAAAGCAAAGTTTTCTAAAACTATTTTGAAATTAGTTAACTGTAAAACGTTACTCTTTGCTTAATAGTATTTGAGAAGCGACTGAGGACACTTGTTGGAGGAGACGAAAGCAATACTAAACAAAAGTAAGGTATACTACCATACCAATTGCTATATTTTATAATTAGATGTTAAAACCCAAAGAACCATGGTGTGACACCATTTTCGATTGATATTCAAAACCAATGCAACAGTTTAACATCTATTTAGCAATACACATTTTCTTTGGCATACCAGCACACAGGTAGACCGTTAAGCATTTCAAGGTGATTAACAGAACAGAGAACAACCAACATAAAGGTACTTTTACCCACTAAAATATATACTTGTGAGTCTTAGATCTAAAATATAAATTCTCAAGTATGAGGGAAACGGGAACGGGAAACACGCTGGAATGCGATTTCCCGGAATACCTTGTAACTATTACAGTGCAGCATATAACACATTGTGAGAAAAACCTTGTTGTACTGCAATAACATGGAAAGTAACGCAGTAACACGATAAACAAGTTGTTTATCAGATTTTTGTGCACTAAACTGGAACATCTAACGGTTATAACCTATTTGTGTGTCATATAATATGTGAATGGCTAAATGATGGTTTTAGGGGTTAAAAACAGTAAGAACACTTATATTGACGAGAATGTGCATGTAAACCATTAGGTTGAGAAATTGTAATCACCGAGACGTAAGTGAATAACCGCCTAGAAATATGCTAGGGTACATTTTGACATTGATTGGATACCATGAGATTTTGTATTAGTATGAATGATATATGTATCCATGCTGCTTATTTACATGTTTTCATGTTATGAGATATAAAATAATTAGCATGTTCAACTTATCTGAATGATACTACATGCTCTATTTTTCATGCTTACTAGAATGAAATGATTGACTGTATGATCTCAATCGAAGATAACTTAAGATTCAAACCACATACCGACATAGTGATCCATGAAGGATCACTATGAGTGTTCTCGTAGATGAAATGATGGGTTGGCCCCTAATTTCTGATGAGAAAACTGGACTTGCATTCAAGATACTTCCAAGTTCGAATTGCCATTGGAGATGAACCAAAGACGACTATGGTGACAAGGTACGGGTCATTTGAATACTTGGTAATGCCTTTTGGCCTCACCAATGCCCCTACAACCTTTTGCCATCTAATGAACAATGTGCTACATGACTTCATCGATAAGTTTGTGGTAGTATATCTTGATGATATAGTGATCTATAGCCAAACTCTTGAGGATCATGTGAAGCACATTAGGATAGTTCTATCCAAACTAAGGAAATTCGAACTTTACGTGAAGAAGGAGAAATGTCAGTTCACTCAAGAAACTGTTACTTCCCTCGAGCATGTGATCAATAGAGGGAAACTAAGCATAGATCAAAAAAAGGTACATGTAGCAGAACGACCAACTTCCAAGGTACCTGAACTTTGCTCTTTCCTTAGTTTAGCAAACTATTGCAAGAGTTTTATTGTTGGCTATTCCAAACGGGTTGTTGTCCTCACTAACTTGTTGAAAAAGGACAAGCCTTGGAACGAGAGAGAAGCTTGCAACCAGGCGATGGAGGATTTGACAGATGCCATCTCTTATGAACCCATATTGAGACTTCCAGACTTCGAATTATCATTCGAAGTCCATACTGATATCTCAAACCAAGCCATTAGAGGTGTTCTAGTTTAAGAAGGGCACCCAATTGCTTTTGAAAGCAGGAAGATAAATGAAGCAGAGCAACAGTACTAATCCATGAAAAAGATATGTTGGTAATAGTGCAATACTTACGTAACTAGGAATGAGCTTTATAGTAAGAATAGATAATGTTGTTGTTACTTGCTTCTGACACAGAAGAAGCTGACCCCTAAACAAGCTCATTGACTCGCCTTTATGGCAAAATTTGACACGCAAATTAAGCATAAACGAGGTAGGTTCAATTCTGTGCTCGATGGACTAAGTCAAAAAGTCATGGCTGAAACATTGGCTGCCATTACTACTATAGAGACAGACTTCTTATTGAAGATCAAAAAACAAAATGCTAGTGATAACACTTATCAAAAGTTGGTTCAACAAGTCAAAGATGGGATCATCCGAAGGTTTTGGCTGGAGGACATACTGCTCTATGCAAAGGTTGGTTGCTTATTTGTTCCAGTAGGAAGTAACTTGAGGACAGACTTGCTGAAGGAGACATATGATTCACGCTGAGCAGGGCAACCAAGCGTGGAATGAACTCTTGCCTTGTTATCTTGGTCTTATTTCTGGCCGAAAATGGAAGAGGACATGGAAGCCTATGTAAAGACATGTCTAGTTGTCAACTAGACAAGAATGAGAAGAGGAAAACAGTCAGAACACTTGAACTACTACCAATGCTAGAGAAGCCATGGAGGAGCATATCCATGGATTTTATCACTAAATTGCCAAAAGTCCAGGGATATCAATCTATCTTTGTGGTGGTGGATAAATTTTTCAAGTATGCAATATTCATCCCAACCCCTCATGCATGTACTGCTGATGTTGCTGCTGAACTGTTCTTCAATAATGTGGTGAAATATTGGGAAATCTTGGAGGACATTATCAGTGATCGAGAAACTAGGTTCACGAGAAAATTTTGGACTACACTATTCGAACTCCTTGGATCAGAACTAAAGTTCTCCACAGCAAATCACCCTCAAACTAACGGTCAGACAGAGAGGGGGAATGCTCTGTTGGAGGAATACTTGAAACACTTTGTGAATGCAAGCCAGTCGAATTGGGTGAAGCTACTGCCCACAGCCCAATTTTGCCACAATCTGCACAAGTACTCAAGTACAAGGATGAGTCTGTTTGAAGTAGCTACAAGAACACAACCCCTTACTCCCCACAAAATTATTAGAACAAAAAGCTTGGGGCAAAGTCCAACAAGATACAAATTTGCAAGACACAAATAAGAAATGCTAGAGGAAGCAAAAGATAGTCTCTCTTAGGCTATTAGAAGAATGAAGAAGTACGCAAATCAACAGTGGAGGGAACTGAGTTTCAATGTGGGGACAGGGTATTGTTAAATGTACCACCCCAAATTTAGAAACGGATAAACAACAAAACAGTCCACAAGAGCTTGCTCCCCAAATATGATGGACCATTTGAAGTGATAAAGAAGGTAGGTCGAATAGCATATAGGTTGAGGCTACTAGAGCGCCTCAAGATCCATCCTACTTTTCATGTGAGTTTCTTGAAGTCATACCACGAGGACTTGCTGAATTCAGACAAACAAGTCTTGAAGCGAGCCCCACCTAAAATCAGGGTTCAATCTAATAAAGAAGTTGAAGTCATACTTGACCAGAAGGTCATGGGACAAAACAAGAAAAATTGGAGGATTTATTATATGGTTCAATGGAAAGGACAACCAGAATCAAAGCATCCTGGGAAAGGGACACTACCTCATGGCAATTTGAAGACTTGATCAACCAGTACCTTACGCAGCATTCATCGAAAACGATGAATGGGACTAGCGGGAGAGGTTTGTTAGACCCTTGGATTTGGTCCTCGAACACAAACTTAGCTTGACCAGCCCAAGGGGCTAAGCACTCATGCACCTCAAAGTAAGTTGCAAACAGTTGCCGGATGAATAGTCGGTTATTGAAAGTTCTGAATGTGCAAGGGGCATGGCAGAACGTGAACAGGCTCAAAGGATAAGTTGGAACTAGTATCCAACCGTCAATGGTCGTGACACAGAGGTGCAGATTACTTGGGGAAGTTAAGAATGGTTGTGATCGGTTATGTAACCTCCCAAAGTCAAGTGGTTCATGGTGGCACAGCAAGGAAGTTATAAAATTGCCCATAACTTCCCAAGGACAAATGGCATGAGGAATGCACACTAGGGAAGTTATGGAACTTCCCATAACTTCCCACGGACAAGTGGTGCAAGGATGTTCACTGAGGAAGTTATGGAACTGCCCATAACTTCCCACTAACAAGTGGTGTAAGGATGTTCACTGAGAAAGTTATGGAGCTATCCATAACTTCCCACGGACAAGTAGTGCATGGATGCTCATCGAGGAAGTTATGGAACTGCCCAGTTAGTATTGCGATCCTTGTGCAAACCATGTTTCTTTTTTTTTTTTTTTTGACAAAGGACCTCGGTCCTCTTTCTCTCTTTTTTTTTATTTTTATTTTTATGGAGGACCCGGGTCCTCTTTGAGAGGACCTCGGTCCACTCTTTTTTTTTCGAAGGACCTTGGTCCTCTTGGTGAAGACCTCAAACCTCTTGTGAGGACCAAGTCCTCACATTGATTTTTTTATTATTTTTTCTTTTTAATATTTTGGGTTATTACACACACATTATTCCTATAAAGGTGGAAGATGCAAAATCACAAACATCATTACTACAATAAGATCCATAAGTAAAAAAGAGAAAGAAAAAAAGAAAGAAAAAAAAAAAACTTAGCTGATGGCACACCCTAGCAGCCGAGCTTCCTAAGGATGCAGTCGAGCTTGCTGAAGATGCAATCAATTGATCAAGACAAATAATCAATTGCATAGTCTTGAATCTTGGCCTGAATAGAAATGAAACAGAAGAAGAAGCGTGAACAATTGTAATAGAAGAGGAATGACATATATTTTGTTTTTAAGAAACTCTCAAAGAAGAACCTTCTTTGTACCATCTCTCACAAAACATGAGATCGAATTGAATTCGAAGAAGACTCTGTTTTCTCTAATAAATTGTGACATACTAGATAAGTTCTCAGGTATATACCCAATATTCTTAGGCAAGAATGTATTTTCTATACAACAATTTTAGAACCAATAGAAGCAATTTGCAAACCTGAGACATAATTTTGTCATTGTTAGTCATGGCATAGCTTGTAAAGACTAGTAAGTCCATCGAACTCTTTTTCTTCGTTAGATGGTAATTTATACATTGATCATCATACCTCTTTCAACCTATCACAACTACAACTTTAGTTGCATCTGATTAACCTTTTATTGAGGAGCCAAAAGTGTCTCAAATTCTCTCTTGCTTCAATTGCCATAGAACATCCAACAAGGTCAAAGAGGAGCTCTTAGCTAATGGAGGAAGGGATCTAGCACCCAAGAAGACTTGGTCCCATTGTTCCCAATCGAGAACGGTTCCGTTAACAAATTCAAATTGATATACAAGGCTTGGAGGCAAGGGAGATGGATCAATTAAACCAGTGAGTCAGTTTCCTTTAATGGCTTCTAGAATCGGCTTTCTCCAAAGCAAATAGCTATTCTAATTGAAGAATGGAACTTCAATCCCCCAAAACGAAATTCTGACCAGCATCAAGGTTCCTTTAATGACTTGTAGAAGTTGTGGATTACTTTCTCTCCCATACCATGTTTGGTTTGTAACAAAATTGAACAAAGCAAATCAAATACAAGAATGAAGAAAACAGAGACTTCATGTAGTACAAAGGTTGAGAAGAAGAAAGGGTATTTAAGAATCCAATGGAGAAGATTAGAACAAAGAAGGGAAAATACAATTCTCACATAATACCACACCAGCCTTGGTCATATTACATCATGACACTTGTATTCCTCTCTGACAACTCAATAACAGTAACAACGATACAACACCAGTACATTCTGATCTCAGCTAAGCACTAATTTAGACATCATAACTACTAATTAACTAAATGTACCTGATTTGTCAGTCATATTCTAACAAACTGACTAGTTTTAGATTTATCTTCAATATCGTTTTCTTTTAGCCCTCTTGCCAACATCCTCCAACCTTGTTCTCACATTCGAGATAAAAGAAAATCATTCTATTAAATGAATTCATTTTCCTTTCCAAGACTGTATTTTCCACTTTTCTATTTCAGAGTTTTACTTCAACATTTTCCACATTTTTGAGAGGATTAGTAAAAGTAAAAGTGTTGGTTCTTGCTTCTTCTCCCATTTTAGTTTGGAAAAAAAAAGAACATGCCTTGTTAATATTTCTTAACAAAAGTAGCCTGGAGAATATAGATTCAACATAATTGCAGCTCAAAAACGCCCATCTTAGCCTTACTTTTACTTCAAATTTAGGTTTATAGCCTTAAAATAACCGAAAGACACTAATACAGAAAATACTAATCATGGAATTAGGAAAATGTAGAGTTGTCTAGAAATTAAGATGGCTCATAAGGCTAATTAGGTTAATTTGACCTATCTTGATCTTATTTGTTTTGGGTTTCAACAAAAATAAGTTGAGAAAAATAAAAATGAAAAGTGATGATCAATGGCAACAACATATAAATAAAGAAAATCATTGCAAATGAACAATCTTTGGAAAAAAAAAAGTTGTCATAATTGGAGCAAAATTTAACTATATATATATATTAAATATTCACATGCATGCTTGAAATTCACCTGAAAATATTTCCCAAATATCTTACTATGTTCATATGCCTTTGTATGTATATGTGCACAAGCATGCACTCAAGCATTATGCCAATAAAATATCTTTCTCGAACCTTAAGATAGTACAGAGTTGTTTAGAATCTAAACCAAAGGAATAAGGGTTAAGTCTTTATAATTAGGCTAAAAACCATGGTAAAGATTTGATTTTGATGGTAAAAATCAATTTAACATAATAACAAAGTTAACCACTCTCCAACCAAGTCAAAAATATGTCTTCCATATCCATCAATTTATTAGCATCAGAAATGGTTGGCTAGCTCTATTGGGTCCTTCCAATCCATGAAGAAAACCATCAACTGTTAATATATTTGAACTGCTTCAAGTTAACCATAATATTTCTAGTGGATGTAAAATTTTCTCCAACCCCATGTCAAGCTTCTTATTTGAAATTAATTAGTTTTAAAGAATAGAGATTGAATTTGAATTTGAACAACAAACCTGAAAAAGGGACCAACTGATCATCAAATCCTCACTTCATATATATATTACAAAGAAATGCAAACCTGATATATCTATTGCTGATCTTTAACCTAACCACTAGTTTAGGTCCACTGAAATTTGTTAACATTATTTCTAGGCAAAAAATAAAATATCAAAGTTACACGAAAAGAAAACTGTTGCAAAGTTCAAATTGTTTTACGTGTTTTATTAATGTTTAGAGTTTTGATATGTTTGACCATTAGGGGTTAAAGATATAATGAGATTTAGGTAACTTGATATTCTATAAATAGCCTTGAGCAATTGGGTGAATAGAATTAAGAGTTTATTGAATAACATTTTTCCTTCATTAACATCAAGACCCAGGACAATTGCAGGATGACATCAGTAGTGGTAAAATTGAAAAGCTTGTCCACAGAAATCCTAGATTCATCAAACACCCATTCTACTAGTTGAAATACTAAATCAGTCTGATGAAGTTAGAGACTTCTTAACATTTCTTAGAACGCTCCACATAAAGGTAGAAATAAGGAAGAGAATAATGCCCGTTACAATGGAATACTTGAGACCAAGGTTTACAAGTAAGTTTACCAGAAGCCCAGCCAACAACACCCCAAAGAAATTTGCAGAGAAAGCAGACCAGAACGGCATATCAAGTATAGAAGCTATGATTGCTCCTGTCCATGCCCCAGTACCAGGAAATGGCACTGCCACAAACAACATCAGACCAAGCCATTGGAACTCTTCCACAGGGCCAGCCTTCTCTCTCGCCTTCTCAAACAACATGTCAAGAAAGTTGGAAGCTACTGGATTGATCCGAGCAACAAATGATGCAAATCTCTTCAGGTACAGTAAAATGAAGGGCACTGGAACCATGTTCCTAAATTACGACCACAACTGAGTAATCAATGATATGAACTAAAACTAAGCAACAACAAATTTCACAAACGTTCGTACCACTCCAAATTTAAATACTACCCACAGTCATTCCAGCAAACACGAAATGAGCAGTCCCAAAATTGAACATATATTCTTAAATTCATGAACATAGCCCAGAAAGAATCATCAAATCTGAGGATACCAAGCACAGAATCAAGCTTCCCAAACATTCCAACTACTCCCAACTTGAAAACTATCCATTGACCCGATCAAACATAAATGGGCATACCAAATTTCAACAATTTACTAGAATCCATCCATAATTTCATGTACATGTCTAAAAAATAATCATATTTGAGAGACACCCAGCACAGAATAGCACATCAATAAGCAATTAAAATGAAATTTCAAAACAGAGGAAGGAGTTCGAGACATACCCAAGAACAGATAACATAGTAAGGACCACCGGCTTGAGCTGAAGCCAATAACCAACTGGAATCGCCCCACGAAGCTCCACAACAGGAAGAGTAGCAAGGACGAATACAATTGCTCCATCAGGCCATCCTGAGCTCCGAAGAGCATTTGCAACCTCTAATCCAAAGCTCGAAGCTCGAATCGAATCAGCAGCCGCTGCAGTAACAGCATGTGCTTTGTCCCCAAAAGTGGCCTTGAAAGCCAGAGAGACAGAAGCCCAAAGCAAAACCCAGAAAATAAATCTTATGGAACGTTGATTTTCGGCTTCAAACGGGGGGAGAAGAAGGTCTTCGTGATCAAGCTCTTCGAGAACGGACTCCTTTGAAGCGGTCATTGGTGGGAGAGAGACTTCAGAAGCAGATAAGAAGCGAGGAAATGAGACTGACGACCGAATTCTTCGAGAAAACTTGGGTTTGAAGTTGGGTTTTAGAGAAGAAATGTGAGAGGGGAGAGATAGGGATGGATCTCTTAGGCGGGCTCTTACAGGAGAGAAGGGTGCAGCGGCAATGCAAGCCATTGCAGCAGACCAAGAAGAAGAAGAAAAGAAGCAGCGGGAGCAACTAAGAACGAGTAGTAATGTTGGGAAGCTATGTATGACCACAGGGTTAGAAGTGTTCTAAGTCTTGTCGGATCCAGCTGGACATCCTTGCCATTGACATAATCGATGACAGTTCTTGAGTCCGTAATTTACAAAATGAGTGCAGCTATTCCTATCCCCTGTTTATCGAGCGACACCCTACCGTTTGACTTGTCACAATACTCTTTGGCAACTTGTCAAGAACTCGAGTTTTAAAGGGTGCAAGTCAAAGATCTTTGAGAAATTACAGAAATTATCCAAAACTTTAACTTAATAATATAATTATTTATATATTTTTTATTTAATTATATGTATGTCATATATTATTACTTACTATCAAACATATCGAAATATATAAAATTAGTATACGATGTATAACTCATCGCAACTTCTCTTTCTTCTCCATTTCATGATAATAGTTACTGTTGCCATCCTTACTACTACCGTTGCAACGACTACTTAATCTCAAATCCTTCAGTACCATTGTAGATCTAGTGCTACTTAAATATTTGTTAAAATTAAAATATTTCTTAAATGTCATATTTTAAGCAATATTTTTAATAATACCAGTCTTCATTCGTTGTTCGTCTTAGTTTGTGAAAATGAAGAAGAAGAAGAAGAAGAAGAAGAAGAGACAAAAAGACAAGTGTTGTGAGCCATAGATGCAAACATTATCTAAGGGCATGCTTTATGGCCCATTGGAATTGTGAGTAAA
>JAJIYU010010390.1:0-16158 GCA_030144865.1 Tinospora cordifolia | reverse complement strand
TGCGTCGCTTGTAATGTAACACCGGCCCGGCCCGCCGTTTGGTTTAGTCCACTGTCAAGAAAAATGGTGGATGCGTCCAATGCTTAAAGATACGGGGGTTGGGGTGTTACAAAGGCGTTTCAAGCATCATATTGTTTCATGTTGTAATTAAGACCAAAAGAGTTTCTCAACCCTTGATATTCTTAACTAAATGCCTCCTTAGAGTGAAATATGGCATCACATAGCCAATTTCATTGGACTTCTGGACTTTAGGGAGCTTACCCACCAACCAAGCACTTAGGTCTTAAAACCTCATGGCTATCCATGAGAAAAGAACATCCACAGCAACCTCATGTTTACTATGATGGTACGTGGTTATTAACGCCATCTTCTTATGTTAAAGCTCATACTCATGTATAATTTTCAGAACATAAACTATTTCAAAAAAAGAAAAATCAGTTCATAATCAAAACAAGATTCATACATGGAACATCCAAAATTTTTATCATGTTATGAAATAAAATCCTAAACATGTTACTAACATGACATGAACATGAGTTATGCATGGATCAAAACTGAAAAATCTGATAATAAATTGTATAATATTGAAACTAAAACTAAAAGAGTTTGATTTCAGGGAAAACACAAAACAATTAATCATGCTACTAGAGTGAATAAGAATAAAGGGTGTTCTAGTAGTTACTTCACCTTATGATGCTTTCTCCCCAAAGTTTAAGCAAGAGTTCCCAACGTACAAGCACCAAGAAAATCATTCAAAATAAATCCCCAAACCAAGAACTTCTCACACACAATGGAGAAAAGAAAGGTGAAAAGGGGTGGCAAGAAGAAGGCTTAGAGAACAAGAGAAATCTCAACTCTTGTTTTTTGGGATGAGAGGAATTGTGAGTATGAGGGGTTTATATAGAGTTTAAAAGGGTAGAAAATGGTAAGTTTGTGGTATTATATTTGAAGGAGACTTGCCAATTCTTCAAAATTTTGTGTCTCCCAAGTATAGGAGAATAGCAAGTGAATTTTGGATAATTTTTTAGAATTTAGAAACCATTTTTTGAAATTTTATTCAGATTTTTTCGGCGATTTTCCTGAATTTTTCCTGGCCCTTTAATCTCATCGCTCGGATCGTCCTCAAGTACTGCATGGCGGATCTCAAATCACGAATTCATGCACACATTGTGCATCGTTGGATCGGGCAGAACGAACGCGGGTTGTTGGATCGTGGTGATTTGGTACATCCGCGCGTCGGTGCGGGCTTGATCGTGATCGTCGGATTACACGAGTGGATCTTGGATCGTAAGATCGTTCGAGTTTAGATGTGGATTACGCGTTTCTGGCCATTGGATGCAGTATATATTGCCAAAATTACTTTCTAAAGTTTTAATCATCTGGAATTTGCTAATGATAAACCCAATTTTACTTTTTAATCTATGTATATATGGTTTATACCCAACATTGCACGTATTTTTCTATTTTATTAAATCTTCCTATGTTTCCTACTTGTATTATATAGATTTGCAAATATTCTCCCCTTTCTATTTCTTTAATATTGTATTTATTATATATCTTTCAATTTCTTTAATATTCCATATTTCTCTATATTTTTCATTTCTTTATTTCATATATTTTTCTATATATCTATTTCATATTTTTATTTTCAGAGAGGTAAAAATAATTATATATGTATATATATAATTCACTCTACTTACTTTATATTTGCTAATTAACTCCATAATTGTTCCAACATATGTATAATTACAAAACAATTCTATACAAATAATATTTGATAATTCATCTTACCTTATATCATTTGTTAGATCATCCTAATATTAAGATTTCTTTTGCCTCCAATTATTTTAGAATTTTTCTCAATAAATCTCATTTCTCGTATTTCCTTCATAATTTTCACCCAAGAGTCTCAAGAAATCTTCACTTATTTCATTTAATTTTTTTTGTCGACTTTATTTATTTTTAAGTTATTTGACAAAATTATGTGGTATTACAACCTACCATCCTTAGAAAAATTTCGTCCTCGAAATTTGTACATGTTTAGGTGTCCCTATTGAACAGATGCGGGTACTTGGTCTTCATTTCACTCTCCAGTTCCCAGGTAACTTCTTTCATTCTGTGATGCTTCCACAGTACCTTCACTAAGGGAATATCCTTAGTTCTCAGATTTTGTACCTTGTGATCAAGGATTCTAACCGTTGTTTCCTCGTAGGTAGCATCATCCTGAATGTTCACTTCCTCCCAGTGGATGATGTGAGAGCGGTTAGGTTTGTACTTTTTCAACATGGAGGCATGGTAACATTATGAGCTGAAGTCATCCAGTTTGGTAGGTCCAACTCATAAGCACATTCTCCGATTCTTCTAAGTATTTCAAAGGGTCTGACAAACCTCGGAGATAACTTCCATTTGAATTCGAACCTTTTGATACCCTTCTGAGGACTGACTCTTAGAAATACTTTGTCCCCAACTTGGAACTCTAGTGGTCTTCTTCTCTTGTCCGCATAACTCTTCTGGCGGCTCTGCGCAGTAGTCAGTCTCCTTTGTATTAACTTGACTTGGTTGCTCATCTCTTCCACCAAGTCTGGCCCAGTTAATACATGATCTTCAAGCTCAGCCCAACAAGCAGGAGATCTGCAAGGTCTCCCACAGAGAGCCTCGAATGGAGCCATCTTTATGCTTGCCTAGTAACTATTGTTATAGGCAAACTCTGCCAGGTGTATAACTTGCTCCAGTTCCCCTTGAAGTCTAAAACACAAGACCTCAACATATCCTCCAAAATTTGTATAACTCTTTCAGAATGACAATTCGTCTGAGGGTGAAAGGCTGTACTCATGGTGAGCTTAGTATCCATCTCCTTCTGGAGGCTCTGCCAGAACTGTAAAGTAAAGCAAGCGTCCCTATCAGACACAATAGTTTTGGGTACACCATGAAGTCTGACGATTTCTTTCACATAGATTTCTCCCAGCTTACTAACTTGGTCTGTGGATCTAATTGGCAAGAAGTGAGCTACCTTGGTGAGACGATCCACAATCACCTAAATAATATCTTCTCCTTTTTGGTTTCTGGGTAAATCACTGGCGAAGTCCATGGAAATGTTATCCCACCTCCATTAAGGGATAGGGAGTGGTTGTAATATGCCAGAGGGTTTTCGGTGTTTCGCTTTCACTTGTTGACATGTTAAGCACTTAGAAATGTATTTGGCTATGTCCCTTTTCATTTCTCTCCACCAGTAGGTTTTCCTGAGTTCTGGTACATCTTATCCTCGCTTGGGTGCATGGTATACTTAGTCCGATGAGCTTCATCATGTATAATTTGCTTGCTCTATCCCTGCTGAGGTACACATATCCTTTCCCCGAGTCTTAGAATGTTTTCAGCATCCATCCGGAAGTCAGTATAGTTTCCTTGTGTGACTCCTTCAATTAGTTGAGCAAGCCACTTGTCTTGCCTCTGTTCATCCCTGATCTGATGTAATAGGTCCGGTTGGCAAGACATATTGTAAAGATAGGCTTCTTTCTCATTAAGGTTTACACCCAACCTAAAATCTTCGATCAACTGGTACATCTGGTCTTTCTCCTCGCCTTGTTTGTTGAACGTTTTACTTAAGGCATCGGCCACCACATTGACCTTTCTTGGATGGTAATGTAGTTGGAAATCATAATCCTTGAGAAACTCCATCCGCCTTCATTGCCTGAGGTTCAGTTCTTTCTAGGTATAGATGTGTTTCAAACTCTTGTGATATGAAAACAGATCAAATTTCTCAGCATAAAGGTAGTATCTCAAAATCTTTAGGGCAAACACAATGGCCGCTAATTCTAGGTCGTGAGTAGGGTAATTCTTCTTATGGACCTTTAGTTGTCGCGAAGCATAAGCGACTACTTGTCTTTCCTGCATCAACACTGCTCCAAGTCCACTCAGCAATGCATCAGTATATAGGGTATATGTAACACCATGGGTTGGAGTGACTAGTATAGGGGTCGTAGTTAATCTCTTCTTTAGTTCTTGGAATGAATTTTCACACTTCTCATTCCAATCGAACTTAACTCTCTTCCTGGTCAGCTTGGTTATAGGTTCTACTAGCTTGGAGAAATCTTGGATAAACATTCTATAATACCTAGCCAGACCTAAGAAGCTCCTGATCTCTGTAACTATCTTAGGTTGTTTCCAATCCATAACTGCTTCCACTTTCTCCAAATCTACAGAGATGCCTTCTGCTGACACTATGTGGCCAAGGAACTTGACCATCTTCATCCAGAACTCACACTTGCTGAACTAGGCATATAACTGACGCCTTCTGAGTGTCTCCAACACTATCTGCAAGTGTTCTAAGTGTTCAGCCTCTGACTTGGAGTAGATCAAAATGTCACCCACAAATACCACCACAACTGGTCAAGGTATTGTCTGAACACTCGGTTCATCAAATCCATGAAAGCTGCTGGAGCATTAGTTAAACCAAAGGGCATCACGGTGAACTCGAAGTGTTCATATCTTGTTTTAAAGGTTGTTTTGTGAATATCAGACTCTCGGATCCTCAGCTGATGATGTCCCGACCTAAAATCAATTTTAGAAAAATGTGTGGCTCATCGTAATTGATCAAACAGGTCGTCAATCCTTGGTAAAGGATATTTATTCTTTATTGTAGCTTGGTTCAACTTCCGGTAGTCGACACACAGTCTCAAAAAACTATCCTTCTTTTTCAGGAACAGTACTGGGGCTCCTCAGGGTGATGCACTCGGCCTAATGAAACCTTTCTCCCTAAGTTCGTCTAGTTGAGTCTTCAACTCGATCAATTCTACTGGCTCCATTTTGTAAGGAGGTATGGCTATAGGGTTAGTTCCAGGGTGAAGTTCAATCTTGAACTCTAACTCTCTGGCTAGTGGTAGTCCTGGTAAGTCGTCTGGGAGCACATCCTCGTACTCGTTAACCATAGTTAGGTCTTGAATCTTCTTCAAGTCTGTTGGTTCTTCTTTTGTGAGTTACTCGAACTCATTTGTTTACCTCTTAGACAGCTTAATAAGGCTAGGGCTGGACTCCTCAGTTGTCTCCGCATATCCCCATTGATTTTAAAGATTTCTCCAGAAGGTAGTGTTATGGTTACTCATCTCTTAGGGCAATCTATCTGGGCCTGGTACTGGTCTAACCAATCCATCTCCAAGATTACATCATAGCCATAGAAAGGTAGGGTACATAGGTCAATTGTCAAAAGTTTATCCCCAAACCTTAGGTTACAACTACACATTCTTTTTGAAGTCACAGTGGTCCCTATTGGTGTGGACACATTCAAAGTTACAGGCATTGTTTTTGTCACTAGTTGTAACCTATCAGCTAGTTCTTTAGAGATAAAGGATTTTGAGGCACCTGAGTCAAATAACAGTCTCACAACAACATTAAATAATAAGAACGTACCTTCTACTGTAGGGACCTGGTTTTCCTGGGCCTCAACCGCTAACATTCTGGCCTAGTTCTGACCATAGCCTTGGTTTTGCCCCTGATTGGCATTCAGATTCTATCTAGTTTGAGGATGCCCATTCTGCCTCCTCCTTGAATATTCTGTTGTTGCTGCTGTTGGGTTGCCTAAGCTGGTGTTGTTGGGTAGTTTTTAGCAAGATGCCCCCTCTGTTTGCATAAGGTGCACAATCCCAACCTCTTAGCTTGCTCCCTTGCCTCATCCTTGTTCTGTCCCTGTTTCTGTGGAACCTTACCACCTTTGGTTTTCTTCTGGGCCCCTTGTTGGTCCTTTTCGTTCCCAGCCCGCTTGTTCTTTCCCCTCAACCTTTGTTCCAAATTGAGCTCTTGTTCCAAAATTAGGGCCCGTTCAACAACTTCCTTGTAGGTTTGGAGGCCCAATGTCATGATGACCTTTCGGATCTCGATCTTGAGACCCTGTGTAAATATATTGGCTTTCATTCTTTCTTTCTGGATCAATTCTTGAAAAAATTTGGCCAGCTCTGTAAACTTCCACTCATATTCTATAACTGTGAGATCTCTCTGGTTGAGTCTCACGAAGTTTTCCTGCAGCTTCCTGAGGGTAGCTTCTGGGAAAAACTTGTCGTAAAATATTTCTCTGAACTTTTCCCAGGTCATGGTCTCAACGTCAGTGTTGGGATCCAACTGCATCATCTTCCACCATCCACGAGCTGGTCCCTTGAAATGGTGTGTGGCCAATGCCACCATCTCGAGCCTGCCACCTTCAGTACATCTAGCAGTTCCTCCATCTCTTGGTACTAATGATCGACAGAGATGTAGTCCAAGATTCCATCGAATGACAGAGGGTGGAGCTTCTATAGCTCTATTAGCATTTTCCTCTATTTCTCATCCTCCAAACCCTCCTGAGTTCTCTGACGTTCGGGATCTTGGGCCATAGGTGCTGGCTGTTGAACCTGAGCGAGTTCAGGTACTTGTGGCTGTGGTGCTACCTAAGGGATTATCTATGGCAGTGCCCTCAATAGTTGATCCAGCACCCTCTGCGACATCTCATTCATCATGGCCTCCATTTGCGCCTCCATTCCAGTAGGCAGTTCCTGTTCCTGTGGTTCGGTCTCATTAGAGGTGGTGGATCGAGTAGCATACCTTTTTGTTCCAGCCATTGTCTATAAATTTAATACCTTGTCAGTGTTTGCTTCGTCAGATGTTCGTACTATCATGACTCTAGATTCATGTCTGTAATACCCCGGAATTTTGCGAACGCGTGCACGTCGGAAGTAAAGCAAAATTATAAAATAACAAAACAATAAAATTGAAATCAATAATAGTTTAAATAATAATAATTAATTGAGTGTATAGATTTTACAATTTATGATGTGTTGAAAAAAAAGAGATCATAATTGTTGAAACATAAATGTAGACTATGTTTTAGAAAAATAAATTATTTTATAGCTTACTCGCGTGAGCGCGATTACGTGAGTGATTCGAAAATGAAAATAAATCAAACTAACCTCATGCGTACGCGTCATTGTTCGAAAAAAAATAAAAACAAAACAAAATAAAATAAAATAAAAATTGAATTTTTGAATTAATGAGATTAAAATAAAAATACGTGATCCTCAAAAAAAAAAGAGAAATAGATAAAATTAAAATTTAATACAAATGGATTAAAATTTAATATTGTTTAAAGAAATAAAAATTTAATAGTGAATGATCACATATTGAGTAATTGAAAAACAAAATTCTAGGATTTATTTAGGGAATGAAGGTCAAGTTAATTGATTGAAAAAAAATGTAGAAGATATATATAATGAATACTAGTGATCCAAAAATAATAATAATAAATAATTTATTAGTGGATAAAAAAATAATGATAGATCAAAAATTTGAGATTGATTGGGGAAAAGAAAATTAAATGTTGATTGGAACAAATAACAATCAAATAATAGTTGATAAAATGATTAATGGGTTAAAATCTAAGAATCATTTGAGAAAGGAAATCCAATGTTTAGAGATTGGAAAATAATAATAATAATAAAAACTAATACAAAAAAATTGGTGCTCTAAATTTTTCGGAAAAAAAATTATCACGAAAGAAGATCTGGAACGAGGAAGAAGAACCAGGAAACGAAGAAGAAGATGATGGAAAATTTGATTTTAATTTGGGCCTTTGTTTGGTTTAAGGAGGACGATCAAGCATGAAAGAAGAAACAATTTCAGATCTGAAATTGGTAATGAAACAGGTGTGATCAGTGAAGGAAGAAGCAAAATTTGATTTTCTGATTTCTTTGGTTCGTGTGGTCGTTATGACAGAAGAAGAAGGAAGAAGAAGATGTTTTGATTTTTAGTTGGGTCTTTTTGGTGCTGCTGTTTCCGTGTTCAAACGAAGAAGAAGAGGGCTGAAATTTTGATTTAGGTTTGTGCGTTCTGTTGATGTGTGAGTTCGGATCCGTGAAGATGAGGAACGAAGAACAGAGCAAGGAAAAGAATCTGGATTTCGTTTTGTTGATTTGGGGTCTTCAATGGATTCGGCTGGACGAAGAACTGGGGCAACGTGATGTGTGGTTTGAATATTTTTTAGATTTGTGATTGGAAGTTTGTGATTTGAGCAAACCAGTTTTTGGTTTGACTTTTCAGTTCGTGGGGGTGTTGATGTGTGTTTTGCTATTTAAGGCTTGAAAACGAAGAGGAAGGAGAGCTGGTTTTGGTTTGAACCAAACGAAGAAGAAGAAGAGGGGCGCAGATTTTGCTGCGTTTCTGGGTTTTGGAGTGAAGAACAGGAGAACGTGAAGTGCTGTAAATCTCTCGCAAAGATGATGCAAAAGACGAAGTGCAACAGCTGGAACGTGATTTGCTGCTGCTACACTTTTATCGCTAGCAAAGAGGAACAATGAAGAGATGTGCTGCAAATGAAGGAAAACCAGAAATTTTGTTTGTGAGGTTAGCCGTGGATCGATGAACAAGAAGAAGAAAACCCAACACGGAAACATGGGTTGCGATTTGTGCATGAGAGTAGAAGACGGACTGAAGAAGAGGAATTGTAGTTGTGTGAGGAAAGAACGAAAATCATTGCTGAGTGCGTTGCTGTTAGTGGATCGTGATTTGGGCCAAAGGTTGTCTGGATGGTTGTTGTTGGGTTGGACCGTGAGGAACGAGGAAGAGAAACGAAGAGCAGTAGTGCTCTGTGGTGTGAGGAAGAGGAATGCAGCTATCGTGCTACCGCTGCGTTGAAGAACAGAGCAAAACAGAACAAGGAGTTTTGATGTTGCTAGGTTGTGAATTGTGTGGGCGTGCAGTGACCGACGTGGTGTAACGTGACGAAGACACGTGAGGTAAACATGTAATTTTTAATTTTAGATAGTATAAAATTTATTTTAATTAATTATGAATGTAAATAAAAAATAACAAAAAATATTTTATTTAAATAAAAATTAAGTAAATCAATTATGAAAACTAGTTTAGACTGTTTCTTTAATAATTTGAATTAAATAAATCTAATAATAAATAAATTATTAATTACTAAACATGAAGATAAGTTGATTTAATAAAATTAAATTAATTAATCTTTTAAATTATGATTGAAAAAAATAAATAATTATAATTTTTAACGCATTAAGGGCTCGTTTGATACACAGGATGGGATAGGATTATTTTAGTGGGATATGATAGAATGAGATAGGATGAGATATAAAATTTTTTAAAAAATATTTTTTTAAAAAAAATAAAAGTAAAAAAAAATATTTTTTTTTGGGTGGGATAACTCAATCCCACCCAAAATGGTGGGTTTGAGTTATCCCACCAACATGGGATTAAAAAGTGGGCCCGGACAAAAAATTGTCTTATCCCATGTAGTTCCAAACACCGGATTAGGACCATTTTTTGTCCTATCCTATTCCAATCCCATAAAACAAACAGGGCCTTAATAGTTTTATTAAATTTTAGAAGTTTAAATTTTAATAATTTAAATTAGTTGAAAACATAAAATAGAATAATAAATAAATAAACTTTTAGGAGTTTAAAAATTTTCTATAAGAAGAGAATAACATTTGAGGCCTTGAAATTAAATGTGTAACATTTAGAAGTCGTATTTTGTTCGTAACTGAATTAATTATGATATTAATAAACTATTTAAATTGCAAAAAAAAAATTCAATTATTAGAAATTTAATTTTATGAACAAACTTACAAGTAAATTATTAAAATTTTAAATTCAAATTAAGGAGATTCAAAGGACTAAGAAACTATATTAATTAGAATATACAAAATTTTAGGAATTAAGACTAAATCTAATTAGTGGAAACTGATATTTAGACTTCCTAATTAAAATAGAAATCACTTAAACTGAGAATAAAGTGTTAAGTGGTAATTTTCAGGTTTGTACATTTTATAGTACGAGATCACTTGAAGGGAAAGCAAGGAGTCCTAAAGATAGACGAAATTAAGTGGGCATGACTTCCTTGCTTATCTGTATTATATGGATTAAGATTCAAAGCATTTGATTGAATAGTTTTAGGTTATTAGAATTTTATTAGGAAATTGGTTGAAATTGTTTGGCTATGTGAATGATGTGTGAGGTATGATGAATTGTTTAATCCATGCGTAATTAGTTCATGACATAATCTTGCATTTGGATTTATTCAAATATGACTAGGAACATATGCATCTAGATCTTATTGTTTACTCATGCATCTTAACATGGTAACTTGCATGCATAGTTTTGTATTATTTCTCGAGTGTATTGTGTGATGCTTGATGTAATTGAGACCGTTTGTAACACTAAAATAAGACGTTGGTTTATTAAGAATCCACATACTGGTGCGATTAACGAGCCCGAGGCATATCGAATTGACATCTCTTATATGTTACTGCTTGAAATTGTCGAGCCACAGGGCGAATCGTAAGTATTCCCACCCGGAGCTGACTGTGACAGCTCGAAGTCTTTGGGAGACGGTACGAGCTGCAGTAAGTACACTCCCTTGGATTGTGACTCTGACGGGTAACCAACTTTAGGCATTACCTAAGATTTGTGTTGATTCAGATCATAGGGAATACCGAGAGGCATCTCAACCCTCTTCCGGTCTTAGACTACAACTAAAACAAATGAATGTTTGAAACGCCTAATGTTTGAAAATGCTTGTAATGTTTTAGATTGGGTCTGTATAATGCATGTGATGTGTAGGATCGATCCATTGGGCTTTCGAGCTCACTCCCAATTCTATCTTTCAGGTACACATGGACTTAGAGTACTGTAATCTACGTCAGAAGACTTGCACTTTTATTGGACACCTCACGGGGAGGTAGTCTAGGATAGGTGGTATTGAAAGTGATATTTTATCGATCTTTTTAAAATGATTTCATATATCCATTTGATTTTAAATTCAGTTGATTAAATTTGCGAACAATATTATACGTTTAACATTTCTTTTTAATACCAGTTTTAAGTATTTCGGTACATTAATTATGAATTGTCTTGAAAAATCTGGTGAACATATGAAGAAATTATTTTGATGTTTTGTTTTGTATAAAACATATAGATAGACATTGACTTGAAAGCTAATGGTTATGAACTGAATTTTGAAGAAAAAGATTTTGACAGAGCGAAATTTTCAAGTAGCATCTCGATTTTCAACCCGCGATGATCCACACGTGAGACAGCACGTGAACAGAGGTCCGGTCGAAAATTGGGGTGTTACAATGTCTCTAGGTTCTCGATTTGTTTAATGACCTAAAGGTTTTTCTTCTAGGTTATTTTCATGCATGGTTACAGGATTTGGTCTCAAAGCAAATAAGCAACAAAGCATACATATCACCCAATCATACGATCAAGCTAGTACAACAAGGTTCCAAGCTTCCACCTAAGCTTTTAGGTTCAAGTGTCTCATACCACTTTACCCCTTCCACTTAGGCTTTCACCTAGAACAGAGTTGAACCCAAACAATTTCGAGAATTGCTTGATACTAAGGTTTTCGAACCCACTATACTCTACCGTCCCATACCAGCAAGCATAGAGAAACCTGTTCTGTCAGAGTTACCGATCATTCACCACACATGGTCCATCATTCTCCAAGTCCAGGCTTCATCCATACCTCCGAATTCCTATGCATCCCATACTACATAGAAACCGAAAGATATAGAAGCTTCCCAGTCTCGTGTCCTGATCAAACAATTTTCTATTTTCACACAAGTTTTTGTCTCTAGCCTATGTCCTAGAGATTTATGCTTTTAATCCACTGTGCCACCCATGGCTACACCACGTTTCTACCTAGGGTTTTTTTGCTGGACCTAGGGTTCAATCTGGTTGACTCACAACCTTTATCTAGTCAAGATACCACATTTGGCATCTTTTTTAACTTCTATTCACTTTCTTGCCCTAATTTTTCACCTTCTAATTTTTTTTTATAGAAAAAGAGTGTTATTCAACTCCAACTACTCATATAAGATGGTGAGACAACCTCCAGATCAGGCGGCGAGACCGAAGTCTGCTTAGCAATCGCACTTTCTAGGGCAGGATAACACACCTCCCTTTCAATGTTTAGCTTTATTCGGGACAAGGCTTACCCATTATCAGGTCAACTTGTAGTCTTTGTATCCAAACAAAACATTTCAAAACATATCTTTCCTTTTTTGAAAACACTTTCTAAAACATTTTTTAATTTTCAAAAATAGAAGGTAGGGCCCTAAAATTTCAATTCAATTCAATGTGAAGCCCTAATTTGGGTTTCTAATTCTTGTCAAGCAACTAATGTTTGACTTTCTATTTCTAGCCTAATCAACACATGTTTAGTATTGACTTTCTATTTTAAGCCTAAGGCACCTAAAGCCTAGGCTCTAATACCACACTTGGTCTTAGAGGAAACTTTTTAATTTTTTTGCTCAACAACTAATACAAAGGCTCTGATACCACACTTGTAACACCCCAACCCCCACATTCTTTGAGTATTGGACATAACCACCATTCTTTGACAGTGGACTTAACCATTTGGCGAGTGTTACTTTACAAGTAACACACACTTGACTTTCTATTTTTCAATACCTCATGCCTCAGAGTAAATTCAAGAATACAAATTTTCACTTAATAAAATCAAGGGAATTATAGATATTGAAACTGAAATTAAAAGAGTTTGATTTCAGGGAAAACACAAAACAATGAATCATGCTACTAGAGTGAATAAGAATAAAGGGTGTTCTAGTAGTGACTTCCACCTTATAATGTTTTTTCCCTAAAGTTTAAGCAAGAGTTCCCAATGTACAAGCACCAAGAAAATCACTCAAAATAAATCCCCAACCTAAGAACTTCTCACACACAAGGGAGAAAAGAAAGGTGAGAAGGGGTGCCAAGAAGAGGGCTTAGAAAATAAGAGGAAATCTCAACTCTTGTTTCTTGGGATGAGAGGAATTGTGAGCATGGAGGGTTTATATAGAGTTCAAAAGGATAGAGAATGATAAGTTTGCGGTGATATCTTTGTAGGAAACTTGCCAATTCTTCAAAATTTCATGCCTCCCAAGTATAGGAGAATAGAAAGTGAATTTTGGATAATTTTTTAGAATTTAGAAACCAGTTTTTGAAATTTTATTTGGATTTTTCGGCAATTTTTCTGAATTTTTCCCGGCTCTTTAATCTCGTCGCTCCGATCGTCCTCGAGTATTGTATGGCGGATCTCAAATCGCAAATTCGCAAATTCGCGTGCACGTTGTGCATCATTGGATCAGGCGGATCGAACACAGGCCATTGGATCATTGTGATTCGATACATCCGCGCGTCAGTGCGGGCTCTATCATGATCGTCGAATTGCACGGGTGGATCTTGGACCGTAAGATCGTGCGGGTTTAGATGTGGATTACGCGTTTCTAGTCGTTGGATGCAATATATATTGCCAAAATTACTTTCTAAAGTTTCTATCATCCGGAATTTGCTAATGATAAACCCAATTTCACTTTCTAATCTATGTATATATGGTTTATGCCCAACATTGCACATATCTTTCTATTTTATTAAATCTTCCTATATTTCCTACATGTATTATAAAGATTTGCCAATATTCTCCCCTTTCTATTTCTTTAATATTATATTTATTGGATATCTTCCTATTTCTTTAATATTTCATATTTCTCTATATTTGTCATTTCTTTATTTCATATATTTCTCTATATATCTATTTCATAGTTTTATTTTCAAAGAGGTAAAAAATATTATATATGTATATATATATATATATATATATATAATTCACTCTACTTACTTTATATTTGCGAATTAACTCCATAATTGTTCTAACATATGTATAATTACAAAATAATTCTATACAAATAATATTTGATGATTCTTCTTACCTTATATCATTTGTTAGATCATCCTAATACTAAGATTTCATTTGTCTCCAATTATTTTAGAATTTCTTTCAATAAATCTTATTTCTCGTTTTTCCTATATAATTTTCACCCAAGAGTCTCAAGAAATCTTTGCTTACTTATTTCATTTTATTTTTTTTGTCGACTTTATTTATTTTTAAGTTATTTGACAAAATTATAGGGTATTATAGTTAGTAGATTACACTAGAACCAAAAACGAGAAGATTATGTATGGGTAATTATGGATCATCTCACTAAGGTGTCTCATTCCTTGCCCATTACATCCACAGACTAAGTCAATAGTATCTGACAGAGACTCTCAATTCACATCACATTTCTGGCAAAGTTTGTAGAAGGAGTGGGGCGATAGACTCACCATGAGTATCAGTTTCCATCCTCAAACTGGTGGTCAGTATGAAAGAGTCATTTAGACACTAGATGACATGTTGAGGTTTTGTTTCCTTAATTTCAAGGGAAACTAGAGTAAGTATGTACACCTAGTGGAATTTGCCTATAACAAGAGTTATCAGGCAAATATAAAGATGGCTCTGTGAGAAGCTCTTTATTGAAAGCCCTGCAGATCACCAACCTGTTGGATTGAACTTGAGGACCATGTGCTTATTAGTCCAAACTTGGTAGAAGAGATGAAAAACCAAGTCAAATAGATATAAAAGAGATTAACCATAGCGTAGAGTAGAAAAAAGAGTTATGCCAATAAAATGAGAAGACCCCTAGAGTTTCAAGTTGGCAATAAGGTGTTCCGCAGAAAAGAATTAAATGATTTGGATATAAAGGAAAGTTATCACCTAGATTCATCGGTCCATTCGAGATATTCAAAAGAATTGGAGAATGTGCCTATGAGTTAGACCTATCAAACCGAACGACATCAGCACACAACGTGTTCTATGGGTCAATGCTAAGGAAGTATGAACCGATCCCTCTTACATAATCCATTGGGAGGAGGCGAACATCCAAGATGATGCTACTTATGAAGAAGTGGCAATTAGGATCCTTGATCGCAAGGTGCAAAGCTTGAGAACAAAAGACATTCCCTTGGTCAAAATTATCTGAAAACATCATGGAGTAGAAAAAGCCACTTGGGAGCAGGAAAGTGAGTTGATGACTTAGTACCCAGACCTCTGCACTAGAAGTACTTGACTGAACGATGTCCAAGGGAATTAGCGCAAATTTTGAGGATGAAATTTCTTTTAAGCGGAGTAGGTTGTAATACCCCAAATTTAGTATGAAATTCGATTAAATAAATTAAATAAAGAAGAATTGATCCTTGAGAATTTAGTGAAATTTTTTTTTTGAATACAAGATTGTGTACATAGTATCCAAAATGAGAAATGAAATTAACTGAAGGGAATTTACAAAAATTTTGGTGTATATTATGGGAGAAGGTGAGAATGAAAGAAAATAGAAACACATGAAAAATAGAAACAAAACCGAAATATAAAAAAGTAAAATTATCCTAACCATTACTGTAGTAATGAAATCACTACCATGATAACACAGTCAATTTTTTGAAAAAAAAAAGTTACAGTTGCATAAAAATTATCCTAACCATTACTTAGGTAACATGACGAAAAATCCAAAAAGATGCATGGGAAACTGTGACACCCCAAGCCCCCGGACCGGAACCCAAGTCCTCCTGCATGCGTCACGTGGGGCCTAGCGCATAAACGAGCGCTCCCTTCAGCTTATCTGCTGTGCATGCAAGACATTTTACCTCTTCGTGGGTCTAATCCACTGGGAACCCGGGGTCGTCAACCTCTTTTCAACTCACTAAAACCGTTCTCAATTTCTTCAATTGAGAAAAACATGTCGATCTTGATAAACATCCTACTAAACCTATTGACGAATTTCATAACTCAGAAAGATAGTTTCAAACACTTCACCAGATTTTCACAGTAAATATTCATATTGGAAAACAAATTTCTGCAGCGGAAACCATCAAAACTACCAACCCATATGACAAGGTTTAAGTAAAACTAAACATACACATGATATTAACCTCTAAAGGCAACATTGCCAAAATCATCTCAAAACTATGATCAAAATTAGGCTCACACAGCCAAAAGTCCCAACAACATTTGAAAATGTACAACGGTTACAAAAAAAATATTTGGCCACACGGCCTGTTCAAAATATATACATGATCTCTGAAAATTTAAACAAAAACAAAGGTACAAGTCCAAACAGTGACCTCCCAGCGAGATCACCAAACAAACCCTGAATCCACAGTCAACTAGGGTACTTCACCTCTGCAAGTACCTGTAAAAGAAAATGGGGTGAGCTCGAGAGCCCAGTGGATCATCTCTACACATCACTAGCATTATATAAACTAGAAATCCAAAACATGCACACACTTTCATTACATTAATCG
>JAJIYU010010389.1:0-16127 GCA_030144865.1 Tinospora cordifolia | reverse complement strand
GCCCCAGCGACGGATCGTCGCAACAAAGACAGATGATTAACCGGGAGCTGGGGTGTCACATACTTTAATGTACCTAGCTACTAATATATTACACAAATTATACACATAAAACATATAAGTCTTACTTTTAAATGACTTGCAACATATACAGTTAATTTATTTATCTCAAAGAAAGTAATTGATAAAATACAATATAATTGATACTTTGGGACCCGACAGTATAAGTATTTCAGTGTATTTTTATATAAAAGGATAAAAGTGTTAATTTGGGAATAAAAACACTTATAAGTTAGAAAATATCTTAAACAAAGGAGCCCATGAGGCCATGTAAGTAGTGAAATAGGCATAGCGGTGGCGACAAGCGTGAGCGGAGGCTGCCGTTGAAACAGAATTTGAAATACTGAAAGATCAACTTTCAATTTCCCCACGGTGCTTCAATCTTGAAAATGGCTGCTCATGGTCCGCGTTTCCCACGTATACATACACGCGCGCGCGCGCACTGCTCAAATTATTATTAATTAAGCATAGAGACAAAAATGCTTTTATTAAGAGGATGATCATGATTTGATGTATACCACCGGAGCCTGCACATGCATGCTACGTGTACGTAAGTGAATTTACAAGATTTATCGTTAGAAAAATTGAGAATTATAGAATTAGGTTGAGTTGAGAAAGTGATTAGGCGCGGTGGTATGTGCGTGTGTGCGTGTGTGGGGTTTAACATTCCAGTTGAAACTTGAAACGTGTTTCTCATTTGTTTGTATTCTCTGCTATGGGTAGCCATCTCAATATCTCTGCTATGTTTTCACTGTAACTAAAAGCTACCCATCAGTTTCTGAAAATAACTTTTATAATTGAAGCCCTAACTTAAATACATTTTTTTTTTCAAAATTTTAAAATAATAAAAGATTATTTACCAGAACAATATATATATATATCCGTTTTTAGAAAATCAGCCATTTTTTAAAAATATATGCGTTTTTTCATTTTTTTTAAATGATTATTCTATTTTTTAAGTTTTTAACTACATTTACAAGTGAAATTCTTTTAACCCTTTTGAAAAAAAAATTTATAGCTACCAATCCATTTAATTCGTGTGCAATGCAAATGTTGGTGACGAAGTAATATATAGTAATAAAACTATGTCTAATTACAACATAAAATAATGGTAAGTTATAAGTGTGTGTCGGTGATGGATGTGGTGATGAGATATTAAATGCGCTATAATATTGTTGTTTGAAATGAATAAATCAGTTAAAGAACAGTTCTAACGTCCATTTCTATTATGTTTGGTTTTGCTTGAACTGCCTTTTTTTTTCTTGGATTAATTTGCTTTCTTAACTCACATGACTAAGACGTTTTTGGCTTTCTTTGTTCTCAAGGCATGCAACCTTCCTATCACTTATAATTTAATCGCTAAGAAATAATTATAATTAATTACCTATATTCTCATATATACCACAAACTAAGCCACTATATGCCACCATATACTAATACATACATACATATAGATGTATATTCTTATTTTTGTTATTTCATGATCGCAGCCGTTGTTACTTGCAAGCAAACGTTTACTTAAAAAAAAAAAGAAAGAAAATTATTTTTATTTGTAATGGGTGAGGTTTTTCTAATGCTGACACCAATTTCATAAAATATTTTTGATATTAACATGTAGTGTACAATTAGCATTACTTACAAAAAAACTAAATGAAAGATCTCAAACGTCTCATTCCGTTGAATGACATAAAATGCAAATACAATGCTTATTGGAATATAATATAGTGAAATGGGACATGTTTGAGTTTTATATAAGTTTTAAATCATGAATAGGATTCATCCTAATTTTATATGGATTCAATGTAACTTCCATCTTCAACATCCAATGAAAGTCAAATTTGGTTGCATGGTTGGTAATGCCATTAATGATAATAGTAATTCACTTTTGGTAAAGGTATTTATCCATGACTTCTATGCTATAGATTTAATTACATCGGTCTTCATATCTATTTAAATTAGTATCAAGATCATATTATATATATAATAACACTGCCAAGTCAAATCCAGAATGAAATAAAATAAAATCCTCCTGACCCAATAACTATTAGTCACTATTATTTGATGATAGCCCTATATATGCTGTACAAAATCAATCTAATACTAATAGTAAACGGAAGAATAACACACACATATATAGGGAAAATACATAAATGTAATACTTTAAAAAAAAAAAAACAATATAATCTTACCATTTCTTTTTATACACAAATTAGCAAAGATGGTAATTAATTATTAATACTTGAAAAATGATATTTTAATGTATGACATTAACTAATCAAGCTTTTTATACTTGCTTTATTAACTGACTTTGATTATGATAGTTATTTAGTTAATGTAAATCACATGTTGATGCGTAATTCAAAACAATTTAATAACTATCAAATATAATATTAACAAAATATATTTTTAAAGTATTTTTAATTATATTTATCAAAAGTATAATTATATGTATAACAATACATTCAAATACATTATATATATGCATTTTTTGTGGTATAACTAACCAAAGTAAAATCAAGAGTATGCCCTAAATTTAATATTCAATATACATATTATTACCTAATTAAATTTAAAAAAAAGTTATTTATATGATGATTGTCAATGCACAAATAATCCAGCTACAGACTACAGTAACATAAATTAAATTCAGTGCCGGCTTAATTAATAAAACTTCAATTCTTTCAATTTGTTTGAAATAGTTTCAAAACCTGATACTCAACTTTCTTGAATAGTAGAAAAATGTTCATTAACATTATCTTTATTACATTAAAAGAAAAAAAACCGTAATTTTTTTTAAAATTAATTATTATTTTTGGACATGTACCTAACTTTTAAGATAGAAGGAAGTGCAGAGAAAAGACATTAGAGGGATCAAATATCCCACCTTCAAGTGTGGAATCCATAATCATAACCAGTCAAGCAGATAAGGACACTTGTCGACATGGCCAAAGAAAGACAAGCTTTCCCTACTGTTGCGCCAATCTACCCAACTGGAACATAGAATCTTACACCTTCCTGTCTTCGGAATTCGATTTTCTTATTCCCTCCTCTCTACTTCGCAACAAACTATTATTTCTAAGGAAACATAGTAATAATAATAATAATAATTACATTATTACAATAACAACTTCATTCCTTCACCCTTGACACAGGTAGTATGGTCACAGTCAACCAAAAATGTAATCTTATAGGTGATAAAACTGTCTTTTATAAACTATTGCTTAATGCATAATTAAAAATGTTTTAAAAAATTAATCTTATTTCATAAAAGACTTCGTATGTCTTTGTCATTAATAATAGAAGCATATCACAAACCCTAACTTAAAAATTTTGAGTTTGATATCTTAAGGCATATTTTTGTATTTTAAAAAGAAAATAAATATTGTTTTTGTTTCAAATTTTTTTAAATAAGGTCAATATTATTTAACTTTTACAATTACACAAAGAATATAAATATAATATTTATAATTATTGAATAAAAGAGTGTGTAAAATAATAGTTATATAAATATAATTACAATAATTATATTAATATTTTTAATTTCAAGCTCTCACGTATAAATACTGGTTAAATGATTTCCACGTTTACACTATAATCATTCAATTCTTTTAATTTTTTTAAATTAATTTAAATGCCTTCATCTGTTTTTTAAATAATTTTTTTGTAAAAAAAAACAAAAATTAGATTGTGATTTACAACCTTAAAAAACATATATATAAATTAGGTGGCACTCGAATACACTTACCATCTGTGTCCCATTTGTCATTGTATTAGTGCCCAACTGAGCTAAACTCACGAGACAGCAGATTCAATGTAACAATATTCGATCATTTTTCTTTTAATTTGTTTTCTTCTTCTAGTTTTGTTTAGTGTATTTAATTCTATTTTTGAAATACTAGGTAGCCGACCTAGCAGACTGGATGGAGAGTGAGTCCAAGTGGGAACTCCTAGTGCTTGCTGGCGTCTTTATAAGGCTTCACCCTAACAGGACACTATTTTAAGACCCATATGTGGACGCATAAACCGCCCTCCCATCTCCGTCCTCGTTCGCCGACAATCAAGGGGCTTATTAACTTTACGACCCAACCCGGAAAGAAAATCTGAACAGAGTCCTCTGCTACCCATGTTAGATTGATAAATTAGAACATACCCATTTCTTATCATCGATTTCTCTCAACTGGGTACCTCTAATTTCGATCAATCGACCTTTTTTCATCGTCAAAATTGGGTCTTTTTTTCTCCTGATATGGAAGGAGACTGCTATTCAACCGCACAATCAAGGAAGAGGACGAGAAGAGAGAAGCCTTATAGGGGAATAAGGATGAGGAAATGGGGAAAGTGGGTGGCTGAGATTAGAGAACCAAACAAGAGATCAAGGATCTGGCTGGGTTCTTACTCCACCCCCGTTGCAGCTGCTCGGGCATATGACACAGCCATGTTTTATTTAAGAGGTCCTTGTGCTAGGCTTAATTTCCCTGAATTTATAGATGGAAAAGATGACAAGCTTCAAGACATGTCCGCAGCGTCTATAAGGAAGAAGGCCACTGAGGTTGGAGCCAGAGTTGATGCTCTTGAAACTGAGTTACTTAGTTCTGGGATTAATTACTCTGCTAGGATTTGTAACAGGCTTGATTTAAATGAGAAACCAAAGCCTGAGACCTCAGATGATGACTGCTAATTAAGATTTCAAAACATGTACAAGTTTTAGTCTTAGTTCTTATTTTCCTTTCTTTCTTGTTTCTTTTTCCCCTTTTTTGAAGTTATCTTTCTTCTATCTTACCATGAGGTAGAGAAGAAAAAAAAAAGGCCCAAAAACAAAAGATGGCCTGAAATTGAAGCAGTTGGAGCAGTGAAGGGATAATCCTCTGGCCTACCCTTTTTGAATTGTGGCATTTTTGTTCTGAATTTGAGAAAGAAGAAGAAGAAGAAGGGTGAGTGAGATTAAGAGGTGGGTAGGGTTAGTTAATCTGGGTGGTGGTGGTGGTGGTGATGGATGAGGTGGTCCTAAAATGGAGGGGAAGAAAAGGAGAAAATGGGTAGGTGGTGGTGGTCGGTGGTGGTTTGGATTTTTGTGACTCATCCTTTTGTAAGGTTTAGAATATTTTTAACTGTGTATAATCCCCCAATCCCCCCAATGTAATGGGCGCTTGAACAAAGGTTTGCTTTATTATTTTTTTATTTATTATTTTTTGTTTTGCTTTTTTTTATTTTTTGGAGATGGGTCCTTTTTGGTTAAGAAGGGTAGTAATAAAGGAAAATACACACGTATACATAATTTTGTGTTATGATATACCTAAATTAACCATGTGGTGATAAAATCATTGTCATTCAAATCGCCTTTTTTCTTAAATACAAACTTCTTTTTTTTTTTGTTTTTTCTCTTAAAGGTGTTAGACCTTAATATCTGGGCTTCTCAACGATTTCGAAGCTACTTTCGACATTACATTATCTGATATATAACTTAAGAGGCTTTTGAACCCACAACCTGACTTGTAGTTTTGGACTATTCAAACCAATACAGGAATGCTATCGGCGAATGGATAGAGAAATGTAGGACTTAAACGTTCTTGAGTCTATAAGATAAGCATAGACCCGTGCCGTGAATGTTGAAACTTTTATTTCTATTGGATTAAGATCAATTAGTACGTGGACGCAACATTCTGGCTCTCTCACAGGCGCTGGAGACTGATCTGGAATTCGCCCGCTCCGCCGGCCTTTTGCGTTATTTAGTTCATCCGAAAATTATCAGACCCTGTCCAAGACTCGTCCTTACTAATAATGGGTGACACTTGTAGTGTTCAACTTTGTTATAAACAAAGTGGAACGCCTTGATTGCAACATGTACCGGACAAAAACTTTGTTTACAACGCAAAAGTTCTCTATTTTTTATATTGAATTGCTAACCTGTTCACGGGTATTAGTGTTTATTTTCTATTACTCCAGATTAATATTAATTTTTTTTTTGTTCATCTTTTTTTAAATTCATCTATGTTGTTTGTCACATTGCATCATTAAATACGTACTAAATCAGTGCGTAAAGTCATACTCAATCAGCGGAGTAAAGCTAAAGACAATCATAACTATTAATATGGAAAATAGATCTCAAATCAACCTCTCAATATGCTCACCCACGACAAGCTTCAGAAAGGGCACAAATTCCTTCTTACGTTGTATGATCCTGAGGAGATTTAGGTCCCAGCAGGATAGATGCCAAACCAGATAAGCTACTGATCATTAGTACTTTCTTTTTCTGGTTTTGTTTGATTCTGTTGAGCTATTTAATACATCATATTTGTAATGGTGTGATTATCCTACTTGATTACTTGAATTCTTTTGTTTGACAACGTAGAAATGGTAGTTTGTGCATTCAAAAAAATAATCTAGAACTTACTTGGTTTTTTAAAATAGTAAATACTACTAGTAGACGAGACGAGTCATTGAAAAGACTTCTTAAAGTAAATTAAAAAGAACGATTTGAAAAGAAAGTACCAAATATTTTACACATATAATGGGTAGTGGCCATCATAAAATAGGTGAGACTAATCTATCAGTATGATATATTCAGGCCCGTCTAATCGAGAATAGAAAAACAGGAACAAAAAGAAAACGACACATCAAAACCCTCCCACCTTTGAACTACAAATAGAAAATCTTTAACTTTCCTATGTAGGGACTGGCGATGCACTCATGTTTCCTCTGCATCATCATTATTATTATTTTTTTCTAATAAGCCCCAGTGCCAAGCAGAAATATCTGCTTCAAATTGTCTTGGCTTCATAAAATTTTCAAAGCATGGTCGGTTGTCAAGTTGCTAAAACCTATTGAATTTTTGAGTATTTCGGGTCAACGAACTCTAAGAACCTTCATATTTACTTTCGTAAACTCAACCATCTTATCTGACAACTAGAGACTAAGTAACAAATCTTTAAACGCTGATCAGTTTAAGTCCACTATGTTGGCTATGCCGCCTCTGTTACATCATCTTATGCAAAATGGTTAAAGGCAACGACAACTAGGTAAGGCATACAACAAAAGATTAAAAAAAGATGACAAAACAGCCGCCCTTCTAGATAGGTTATTACAGATCATAAGAGGGTGTTGAATTTGCTTTTGAACAGAACAGATGCAATGAAGTTCAGGGAAAGACATTTGAAGCGTATAACATCAAATATGCAACCTAAGTTCACTGAACTTATGTTAATCGTAGAAGCAGTTTGGAAAAGTCTAAACTAGATGGCAATCTCAATATAAATTGGAATATAGGGTGACAAATTTTTGAATGTGATTCTTGGCGGCAATTTTTTTGCTTTTGGTAGTGCAAAAGATCTCGCAGCACTGCAAATGAATATAGATAAAGGGTGCCCAGCGGAGACAAGAGAGCCACGGGGATGTTGTCATTAGCGGATGCTGATGATAGCCAGCTTATCCACACGACATTAATCTGGCTGTGCATGTGAAGCAGATCAATGAAGCAAGGACTACAGGGCAAATTCAATCAGCATCATAAATTTTTAGTTTCCTTTGATCTATATTGTTGTTCATTTTCACGCTTAATTTGCAGAGCTGCTCTCACCACATTTCCCCTGGTGATAATTCCAATCTTCAAACACAAAAATGAAAAATAATATTTTGATCAGATAATGGCACCGGAAAATGGAAAACAAAATTCCAAAGGACAAAAAAAAAAAAAAAAAAAAAAAAGGAGAAGAAAGAGTAGAATGCATTTCTCACCAATTTCCCCTCACCATCCACAACTGGAAGTCGTCGATATTTGGTTTCGAGCAATAATCTGGTGCCAAGGAACCAAGCATGATTAAATGCTATAGCTTATATAATTTTTTTCAGTGCACAACAAATTTAGAACAGATTAAGGAAAAAGAAATAGATGAGAGAGCGAACCTTGCAGCATCTTCAAGGTTGGTACTTTCTCGTACTGCAAGGGGCCCATATGTCATCACATCACCAATGACTCTACCATTGGTCTTACTTAATAGCTTCTGTATTTCGTTGAAAGTCTGCAAAGTGTACTCATTGTTAGAGATACCAGTAGATTCCGTTTTCAGGATTTTATCTATATGATTCACTACTAATCATCAGAGAGTATATCCTATAAAACTTCAAAAAAGTTTGGAAAAATATATTTTTCATGTGTTTTGGCTGTCTTTATGCACCTAAAAAACTAAAAAACCAATTAATGCACCAAATATGCACCTAGTCATAAACAGTATGCATATGATAGCCTCACATATGACTCATAATGCCAAAGATGAACAAATGGATCTATCATCAGATACCGAAAATCCTTGAAACAAGATTCGCATACCATTTACTAAGGGCAATCAGCGTTCAGTATTGAGATTTCTCTTGTGAGGAGACCATTATACTTCTGTTTTTGTTCTTTTTTCAATCTCTCAATGACTACTTATTGTAGCCTGGCCTTCTCAGCCAGTAGACTATTATGCAATACAAAGACAAGTAAACATACTAACAAGCAAAGCGGGAGAAGAAAATTACATACTTTCCAAGAGCTATCAACTTCTGGAAACATGCTTGTATCGGCTCTCCCAGCACCTGATCAATAATTACATCAATGAGCTTTAAGAATATTCCTAATGATAATCCAAACTTAAAAATGATGGTACACAAAAGAATTTATTTTCTACGAAGAGATCCACAATAACCAGATCCAGCAACATGAAAGTGAAAAAGAAAAAAATAAAAATAAAAGATCCAGCAACATGAAAGTGAAAAAGAAAAAATTAAAAATAAAACAATCAATTATAGCTATTACATATAGACCACATCAAGGAAAAGAAGATGGAGTTTCTTGACCAATAGAAGAAAAAAAAACAATGAATAATAACACTGAATAGTATCTTAAAATGGTAATTCAATAATATGGCAAAATTTCCACTGATATTAGCTAAATACATATTGAGTTACAAAGTTATACAATGATAAATGCATTGGTGAAGAGAACAAGATGAGTTCAAGGCTGGGAGATTTTTGGCTCTGAAGAAAGAGGACATCAAAGATCAATTGGAAAGTATTCTGCATGTGTACTTTCGATTCCCAAATGATGTCTTGATTTTTTTTTTCCTGCAAAGCTATAAACTAAATTAGGTTTTCTAGGAATTAGATAGATCGAAATTTGCTATTTATGGACTTTGGTTTCTTATTCAATATTGATTTGATTTCTCGTAGTTTATTCATATTTCTGTATGTGTACCGCTTTTGACTACCTGTTGAATAAACCAAGATCCAGGGAATGGCACTTGCAAGAGGCTTCTCCAGGTTGGATGATGGGATTTATGACATAATCTAGCTGTCGAATCAAGAAGTTTATGATGGATTATGAAATCACATATAAATCCCTAGAATGTCATGCATGGTTGGCATGCAAATATTTATCGAGTGGCCAAGGTCAAATCAACAATTAAAGGTTTCAATCCAATAATTTTAGTATTTGATTTAAACACTTGAGAATGAAAATACTAATGAATGTACCAAACCAGGATTACAAACTAAGCTAAATAGAATATCTAGGTTTTAGCATATTTCATTTTCTGATATTTTGCATACTTAGTGTTTGAATCAATTCTCATATTTTGCTCTATCTAAGTGAAACCTAGATCTAGTCTATACGAGAAAAAAAAAGTTTATTTATAGGTCCCAAGATAACTAATCAATTATTTATGGTTAATGAATAATTCATATATAACATTATATACATTGTGTACTTAAAAACACTCCATATTAATTAAAATTATGTCTAAAGAAATTAATGCATGTCACAATACATATTGAAAGAATCAATGAAATTAAAATTTTTCTCCCACGTGTCAAAAAAAATGTTGGAAAACAAATATTAGTTAGAGTTGTCAATGGTAATTGAAAATCACCATATCTCTAGAGCCAATAATCTTATATGAGGAACTATCGAACTCAATCACTTGCAGCCGTTACTCTTTAGTTGTTGGAGAAAATGAAAAGAATTTACTTAGGAAAAGATATGTTTGAGGGTTTATTATTGAAAGAGAGGGAGAGTCATTTTAAAGCTTCTTTTTGAGTTACAGAGACCCCTCCTAAACTTAGAAATATTTTTCACAAGTCCCCATTGCATGCTTACCACTATGCCAAGGCATTTTCTTCTTGTAATGCCTATGCTTTGCCTAGATGAGTGCTTAGGCCATTCATTGAAAACATTGATTAATAGTTGAGTTTGGTTTATGCTATTTTTTTAATTGTCAAAATAAAGGTTATAACGTTCAAATTGGGAATTTGTTCAAGTAACTCTCTGAGGACGACATGCGATCTAATTCAGATTATCATTACATTGGTGAAAAAAGTCAACGCCTAACACCTTTTAAAAAAAAAAAAAAGAAATGATAAATTCCATTGATATGTAATTAAGTCAACGCCTAATACTTAATGGCCAAAAAGCTCAACAATTAAACACCTTGACGTTCAAATAGATCACTTACTAACTACGTGATAAAATTAATACAATGGTCTTAGTATTATAAAACAGACATCACCTGCTAGGATGTTAACAAATCTCTATGTATTATTCCTTACTTCAAATAGAATGGGGTCAACTACTAATCAATTGAATATTAACAATGTCTCCACAAGAGAAAAAAAAAATGATTTCAGTTATGCAAATCCATTCATTCTAATCATGCAATAGAATGAGATGAAAACATCATCTTTATCATCAATAGCTTTCTGGTGAAAAAAAAAAAAAAGATATACCAATTGTAAAATCCATATACTCCCAAATCAAGTAAAAAACGCCAAGTTTTTTCCCCCAAATAGATGCATTTCTCCACACTGCCGGCCATTCTACATGCAGAACACTCATGCTTTGCTTGCAGATTCTCTAGAGGGAATTGGAGTAGATGGATAACTATTCCACAGGACGCAATCCAATGACACTGAGGGACTATCACTCTTCCATCCCTCAATCTTTCTCAAGAGGAAAAGAAACAGGTCTCATTGCCTTCTATGCCCCACATTATGGTGACTTTGGCTGGAGGAAATGAGAGAATTTCAATAATTTGCATAAATGGAAAAAGCAACTGTGGGACAATATCAACTGCATGCTTCGTCTCGGGTTTTTGTTTTGTCTTGGTGCAAAGGATACCAACTACAGGGTGGCTTAGGAACTAAGTGATTGTTCATTATAATGGTGTGGTAGAGATAATGTTTCTCTTATTTTATGTTGGAATGCCCTGGTGGTTAAGTTCCAGTACTCCAGTGGTATTCTCTGATGTTTTGTATTGTTTTCTGTCATAAATAAAGTTCGCTTCTCTTCAAATTAAAAAAACTAAGTTAAAACAAGCTGCTGCTCATCACCATAGGTTATAAGAGGAAAGCCACTAAAGGATGCATCAGATGATAAAAAAAAAAAAGTACATCAATGGATGAAGCAAAGTCTACTTCACATTAAGAATTTAGCAACAAATAATGGACGCACAAACAAAATCACTAGGCAGGAAAAAATTTCTCTCAGTGTGTTTCTCTACAGGAAACAAAAAGTCCCTTAATGTGTAAGGCATGAGTTGTACCTGATATGGAGTCCAGAGCCAACAAATCATAATCGGAGACTACACCTACCTGCACCCAGGACAACATCTAATTTATCGAAGGAAATGCTACAACATATTCCATTACGCGAAGACACAAAGAAAAAAAAAAAAAAACTACAGGGATATGCAACTTATTAAGAAAAAGAAAATGAACATACATTGGCTGGGAAGAAGATAAGATCAAATAAACGTTCAAAGAAGCAAAATTCATGTGTGAAAAATCAAATCAATAGAACTTCACAGATTAAGATAAGTGTAGCGGGACAACACAAGCTAATAGTTAGCTCAATAATTCAAAAAAGTAGAAAAACAACTCATTAGACAGGAAGTAGCCAAACACGCACCAACTTCCAGTCATCATCAATTACAGGGAAGCCAGTAATTCTATTTTCCACAAGATTCTCCAATGCTGTTAAGCAACAAAAAAGAGTATAAGCAACCAAAGGATTCTGCGTGGTCATTAAAACAATAGAAGAATCTTGCATAGTATAAGCGAAACAATGCAACCAAATTACCTTCATTAATGGTGGTTGAAGGCTTTACCACATGCAAATGCTCTTTTTTAGTCATAAAATCACCGACTGTATATAAACCATTTTTTGGCTGTAGATCAACATGAGAAAAACATATAAATAAAATTATAAGTTGTAAAAGCCATAGATAGAAGCTTTGAAACAAAGCTTGCAGATGTTAAATCCAATGACAACAACGAAAAAAGAACTTTGTTCATATAACTTCACAATACCAATATTCAATCAATTACAACTAACATTGACACCTTTAATCAAACAGATACCATATATGAAAAAGTGGAAGCGGATGACAACAATAATTGCAACAAATTAAAGCTATAATTGACAACCAACAAATGTTCATTGTCGCTTTCATTCACGCCGAGTGCACAATCCAAGGTAGACACGGCTAATCAATTTGTTAGAATCTTAACTAGAGCTCACTTTTTCGGGCCGGGATCGAGAAGTGTAAGTCATAAAAAAGAGATGTTTCTCTTCGCACCTCAGATCCAGAAGCTACGGAAGGAAGCCCATCTCTCTCTTTTGCTGGCTTTTGTTCTTTCTTTTTTCAATCAATTGCAACTAATAATTTATTATATAAAAAAATCTACAATTTCTTTCATGAATGTTAACAGCGAAAAGCGGCATATTGCTATTATTTATCAAGAAATTTCTTCTCTAGACCAATCAAGGAACGAAAATTTTGGCTTTGCCCTAAATTTTGACCTTTGAAAATAAAAATTAATTTAAAGAGTTTGATAATAATTTATGTAAAAATTCACCAACTTAGATAAGTTAAAAAAAAATTATGTAAATGATAAAATATGCATAATTTCTATTAAAATGATGAAAACAAATATAAATTGATGTATTTTACATATAAAAATATAAATATAATGAGTTCAAACATGTATTTTAACATTAATAATATTTAATGCGCATTGCACGTATTAAAGATTTTGTATTATTTACTTGTGTATTCCACCCATTTTACTGAAATTTGCCACAATGTTTGAAGCTTTCACGAATTTTGCTGAAGTCTTCAAAATTTTTGCCCAATTTTTGTAAATTTAGTTTTGCAATTAGATTCTGGTTCTAGCCAAAAAATTAAAAATATTTACTTGAATTTTGTTGAATTGGGTGAATTTTCATTCCTTGAGATTAACAGCTAAAGTAACATATGGATATTAATTTTCATAGTTCAAACGATGTGTATAACTACACATAACCACTTTCAGGTTATTTAACAATCAAATCTCTTACTCTATCTTTTTGACAATACAAAAAGACCACGTGGTTGGACATGCTATAACAATGGGTTTTTACCTTCAATGCATTCTGTTTCTCTAGAAACCAAACAGACATAAAATTCAGCAATGCAATTTCACAAAAACTTTGAAATAAAATTCACATCTTCGTCATTATACTGATTTAAGAAGTGGGAGAAGGGGAAACAAAAGGAAAAGATTAAAGAAGCTTTTGACGTGCAAATAAGATCAAGATCGAGAATATTTACGGCACAAGGCATTAACATAGATAAAATATTTAAAAAATCCTAACAAATAGAATGATGAAAAAATCAAGCATGACTCATGAATAATATCTTCACTGAACTTAAAAATGGAGTTCACGCTAAACAAAGAGAAAAGATTAAGACATAGTCACCAAATTGCATGTTAAAAAAGAAAAATAAATCATAAACCCAATTGTTGCAGCAAACTGCTTTTTAAGCTGACAATGAAACGTTATCACCTCCTCAAGGTGAAGAGGCCCTCTGAGAGCTCTTTGTGGAAAAGAAAAAGAGTAAAATTGGATTACTTTAGCTCATGCATTACTTTGTTCCGAATCCAGCAGTTATTGCACTAAAGCATACGCTTCTTAGTTACAAAATATATCAAAACTTGACCCGAGCCTTACATATGGCCACTTACAACTCCCCAAAAACCATATGATGTTTGATGCCGTTTTCGTTGAACATAAGCCTCGAATATTTCAAGGTAGGATTTTAACGGAATATCACGGCCTAATTACACAGGCGTGCCATAAGCACCAGAGGTCTTCGGCAGAAATGAAATAATACGTCGCCAGTTACCAAATTGCACGAGAGAAGGCTCATGTACACAATAAATTCTAACGCCTAAGTTCGCAACCAAACATCAATTGCCGACATTAACAGAATCACCGATACTTCAGCACACACCATCAACACAAACCCAACTCCAACAAAATCAATTCTACAGCTAGCTTTACATCACCAAACCGTAAAACTAATAAAGTAGCAAGACAATCCACGCCAAATTCCAGTTAAACAAACAACGGCTTGTCCAGCAAATAAAGAATCAGACACAAAGAAACCATCCACAAACTCCACATCAAAACAAAGCAAACACAACGAACTAAAAAAGAAGAAACGAACCGGAACGGAGTTGGACATCAAAGTGGAACTGGCGGCGGCGACGACCGAGGGGCTCCGCCGGCGACCAGCAGAGGCACAGAAGCGCCGACAAGGAGAAGGCGTCGGAGGAGATAATATACGAATAGGAGGCAAGAGCAAACAAGGAAACAAAGAACGTGAAGAAAATGATGAAGATGAAGAGACCGAAGCAGAGCAAAGCCGCGACTGGAACAGAGCTTCCGATGAACCGATAAGCGAATCCATCGCTGCTTTTTCTTCTTCTTTTCTTTTTCTTCTTATTCTTATTATTATTATTACTCTCTCTCTCTCTCTCCCCCTTCCTCTCACGTTCCGGTAGCCCTGCGTTCGGATCTCAAACAGTGAAGAAGAAGAGAGAAGACCCGAGGGAGATAACCAAACCACACCGAAAGGGCGGAATATCTAACTGTAAATATAGCGAGCAAATTGTAGTTGCGGGGAGAAAAAAGAAAAGGAAGATTTACTATATGAAAGGTCGGTTTCTAGTGGGGCGGCTGCGTGTTACCAATGGTGCTACCGGTTCTTTTCCTTTGGACATTTCATGTTCTCCTACGCAAGTGGGCTTGTTCTGCCACGTGTTATTTATGGATCCCATAGATATGTTCAGATGGTATGACTGGTTTCATAATTGCAATTTGCAAGTGATTTTCGGCCCAAAGAAACAGGGACGGACGAGGCAGGAGGGATGATTTTTTGGATGTTGGGAATGTTTCTGTGGTGTTGTTCGTGTATTAGTTACAGCACTCCTGCTCGCGTGGCGGAATATTAAAGTGAGCAGCTTGTTTTCTTTTCTTTTTTTCTTTTGGTATTTTAGTTTGCATGGAAACTCTTTAACTTTTTTTTTCTTTGGTTTTCTTTTTTCCTTTTGAGTTAATTTCCTTTTCAAACCTTTGGGTATCAACTATCATTGTCTAACTAATGCCCTGTAGGTGGGACGGTTCCTTCCCAAGGAGAAAAACGGATTTTTGATTCACACTATTACCCACGTGCTACATTTCAATATTCCAAATCTCGTGAGAAATTGGGATAGAGTACGAGCTGCATCTATGTGAAGGTTTAATTCTCTGTATGCTATGGTCCAATCTATGATAGATTGATGGTAAGGACAAGAAGATTAGTCTTTCTCTGGTAGAACCAAGAAAGCAACTCTAATAAAAATTGAAGAAAGATGGTAGAAGGAGCCACTCTCACTGATAGGCAACGAAGACATAGAGTTGAAAGTGGAATCCGAGTGTGAACTGTGAAGCAGCGGAGACTTGAAAGCTAGCCGCTTAGTCTTATGGGTCATTTGTAAACAGTTAAAGCCTTTACGGCATCTTCAATGGCGTCTAGACAATGAGCGTGCCAGCTCATTGTCTAGGTGCCACGCAATTAAAAGAATAAAAAAAATTAAAAAAGATTATTGGCGCTCGGTCTACACTGAGCGCCGCCTCAGCGGGTAATAAACCCCTATTGGGGTTGCCCTTAGCAGGACATGATTAAATTAACGAAAACCTACTCAAAACATGGAACATATTTGCAAAGGTGAGGTTC
>JAJIYU010010388.1:0-16193 GCA_030144865.1 Tinospora cordifolia | reverse complement strand
ATTCAGGTGTTTCTATGACTTTTGTTCCTTGCATAAACTTATATGAAATGGCATGGTTTGAACGGTTTCACGGGACTTAGATACATCTGGTTGATTTTGAGATATGTAGATATACACGGGTAGTGAGACCAGAGACTCGAGGTCCGAGCGTGAGGTCAGGGTATACGATGAGATGAGACTCGAGGTCCGAGCGCGGGGTTAGGGTGTGTGGCTAACACGCCTAGCTTCCGACCTGCTTGAGTGATGGCACTTGAGGATCAAGCGCGGGGTTAGGGTACTGAGGGGTACACCTAGCTTACGACCCGCTTAAGTGGCCGATACGCCTGACCTACGACCCGCTCGAGCGATGACCATAGATTGGGTTTTGTTGAGCTAACCTAGCTTGATATGTTTTTAACTAGCATGATTTTTAGATGATTTTTGGAACCAATGCACTACTTATAACTGTTTTTATACTATGTCATGCTTTCAAATGTCATATCATTTTCTTGTTCATGCATACATGCACTATTTTGGAATATTGGTTGTGGTTGACGTGCTGATCTTTCTACTCACTGAGCCACGTGGATTTTAGGCTCACTACTCTATTACCATTTCAGGTTCCTTAGTGGCGGACAAGGGAAAAGGCGTAGTGATTGCCTGATTCCCTGACGATTTCTGTCCCAGTTTCTTTTTGGTTTTCTCCTTTTCCTTGAGGTTGGTCACTGTTGTACTACTCAAAACGATTATGTATGTATTTTAGACAAACTTATGTAAATGAAATGCTTTCGTTTGAATTATTGCTTACTTTGGTTCTAATGATTCCAATCATTCTGATATCGTCCCATCACATGAGGTTTGCAAAGATGGCTTAACAGCGGTTGGGCGAACTCGTCTTGGTGAGAGAGTTTCGTCAGGCCGCTGTGCCGGTCGGGCCGCCCTTGACTCTGGGAAGGGGTCCCGACATAAACAAAACTTTGATTTTACTATTATAAACTAAAAATAGCAAATATTAAAAAATAAAAAATAGTAAAAAAGATAATATAAAAAACTTGAATGGGTCTAAAAAATTAACATTTTAATTTAATAAATTACCTTTAAAGCCTAAAACATTTTTCGTAAAAGATAAAAAAAATAGCAAAAAAGCAAAGAAAAGGCAAAAGAAAAAAGCAAAAAAGTTAAAAAAAAATTAAAAAAAAAAACAACACCCAAAGATGGTTCCAACCCAGCACCATGTCGAGACCCCTTCCCTAGGCTGAAGGGTAACCCGATTGGCACAATGACTTAACAAACTTACTCATCGAGTTAAGTCCGCTTAGTCATCGTTAAACCTCTCCAATCACAATCGCAAGTCACATTAGAGTAATTCAAACATCCATTCAGAGTCTTGTTCTCAAAACTAAATAGTTTGACCATTAATTACAGACATACAAGTGACGCACCTCTAATAGCACCCAGAAAGAAAATGGAACCACCCAGGGAACTAGGCTATTATCACACCTTTCCCTTTGTCAGCCACAAGAGAACTTGAAATATTAATAGAGTAGTGAGTCTAATATGCAACATGGTTCAGTGAGTAGTAAAACCAATATGTCCCAAATAACCTGCATTCCAAAAAAAAAATAGTACATGCGTACATGAATAGTAGTTACAGAAACTTGGCATGTAGTAAAATAGTTATAACAAATGCAATAGTTAAAGAAGACTAGTTTAAATACATGCAGCTCAAAACTATATTGAAACTAGGGTTCAAATCATCAAATCCACCCCTATGGTCATCGCTCGAGCCGGTCATGAGTCAGGCAAACGGGCCACTCAAGTGGGTCATGAGCTAGGCGAATTCATCGAATATCGGAACTCCGTGCTCAGTCTTCAAGTGTCATACTCGAATGGGTCTTATGCTAGGCGCACTGATCATTTGCCCTAACCTCAACATTCGGACCTCGAGCGTATGGTCTCACAATCAGTGTATGACTATATATATTTCAAAATCAGTTAATGTAGCTCAATCATAAGAAATGATACAACTGATATCATTTCAATCAAATTTTATGCAAGGAATATAGTTAAAGTAACATATGAATTAAACTACTCACCTCGGGTCTTGCGCATCGATGTTCTATTGACACTTGACCCAATCCCGCCATATACACTCAAATCTGCGTCATTAAAACTCAATTTTAGTTTCTTTGTGAAACGAGGCTCAATTCTAGTTTAATTGTCCGTAACCAGTCTTAGTAGACCTAAATTTGACTTAGTCAAATTTGGTCAAACCAGGTCGATTGGTCAAACGTAGTCAAAATAAGTCAACTTAGTTAAGATTAGTCAATATGAGTCAAATTGGGTAAATTTAGGTCAAAATAAATCAAATTGATCAAAATCTCCAATTATTCCACACTTAGTCAAATTTCCAACTCTTTTTTCTACCCGTGCAGCAAAATTGTCAATTTTTTTGCGATCAATCCGTATGTTGGATCTTGTGCAAAAATTTTCGAATTTAATCTATATTCTCTAAATATTCACCACAATTTTAGTTTTCAATTTTTAGATTCCATTTGGTACAGTTTTCAAGTGGAATAACAGGGTAGTCGAATTCCCACAGACAATTCGCCGATTTTTTTGCGATCAATCCGTCTATCAGTGTAACACCCCGCCTCCTGAACCCCAACGTCCACGTCATCTAACGTTTTAATTTTCTTTGATCAATAATCTTGGGCCGCTCAAGAGACGACTCGTGCTATATTTTCTTCTTCTTAGACCCAAATCCATGATGGTTCTTGTATACATTAGTCTATGTACAAAATGACATCATAATTAATAAGATCCTTTATTTATTTATCCAAAAATTCTGAGTACAATGATCAATTATAGCAAAAATAAATTCAAAATTTAAAAACATAATTTTTCTTAGGGCTCATGTGCCCTACGATGAAACAAGGACAAATAATTATCCACGTTGGTAGATAGTTAATTTCTTAAAATGTGAAAAATAGGGGGTTGAGCTAAAAAGTCCAGTGAATTATTACATCTATTTAATTCATTATTTTAACCAAATAATACGAGCATATCAAACATTTTCAGGAATTAATTCAATTCAAACAATATATTATTTCAGTCGAAACTTAGACCGAGCGAGAATAACCTCTATGTTCTAAATCTAGGGAGAGAGATCAATTTTGAAACTCAAACCCATCTCTAGTAGGATCATTCTTGAAACTCGTTCCATTCTTGTGTCAGTATTGACAGCCAGTTCCAATTCTACATGAAACACAAAAAGTCTCTGGTACCGGTACGTGGTTGAAATCTTATTTAATCTTATTTTTGTGTGTAAGAGCATAATAAATAAATATTCCAACAGTATTTAAATACTCCAACTGTATAACATTCACATTCAAGAACATTGACTTTCGATTTCTAAGGTAGAAAATCGTACAAGACGCAACTGTAGAGCATATTGTCTTGGTCATAAATAGTATATTGATGCATGATAAATAATAGCTCTAACAATATAACATTCATATTGACTTTCGATTTCTGATGTAGAAGATCATACAAGACGCAACTACAGAGCATACTCTCTTGGTCATAAGCAATATAATAATTGAATGGCATAAATACAAAGAACAAGAATAAAATCAAACTAATAAAACAAGTAAGCATTATTTAAATCAAAATAATAAATTAAAAGAAAGGGAAAGAAATTTACCTCGAGATCGCTTTCTAACTTGTGTAGCACTTCGTTGCTACTACTTCACAAGTTATTTAGAATAGCTCAAGAAAAGAAAAACAAGGATTGAGGTTGCCAAGAATGAGGCAAAGAGGGAGCAAGAGGAATTTCGATTCTTAATTTGGGGATGAATGAAATGGGTAAAGTAGAGGGGTTTATATAAAGTCATTTTTCAACTAGTTTTGTCTATTTTTCTAATGTGAGACTATCATTTTCTATATTTGAAATGGGTAGAGTAGGGGGCTTATATAGAGTTATTTTTTAACTAGTTTTGTCTATTTTCCCAATGTGGGACTATAACAATATTATATTCATGAATGCATATGCATATCTTAATATCATACTAAATAAAATATTATATTCATGAATACATTTCCTTTACACATATACTTTTTTATATATATTAATATCATACTAAATAAAATATTATTTTCATGAATACATCTAATTAATACTTTATACACATATTTTTCTATATTAATATCATACTAAGTATATTATTCAAAATATTATTTTCTTATTTATATAGAGAAGAGTATATTTACCCAACATTTCTATATATCTAATATTAATTAATGCATATCCCTAATACTTCTATGCCAATTAATTAATTGCATATCAATGACAAATATATATATATATATATACGTATATGCACCAATAAAGTGTCACAAACTTAGGTACTAATTAACATATATGCATATGTTTATACCAATTAATTAATTAAATGACATATGCATACATATATATACAGAAAATAGTCGGGGTATCACACATTTGTATGCAACTAGGTAACTTTGCAAGCATGAAAAATCAAAATTACAAAAGCTTATGGCACGTGATTTATACCTTTCTAGAGCCTCAAGTGTGAGTTTCAAACACACCAAATTTTGGCCCAATAGAACACTCTTAACAGCTTCAATCGTTACCCCAAAGTTGTTCCTAGAATGCGTTCTACTGTCACAGTTCACTAGTAACCATCTTTGGCAACTCAGAAACCATGTTCCAGATATCGATTTTTTATTTTCTATGAATTGGAGATTGAAATACACATTGAGAGGATCAAAATGAGTGCTCTTACCTCAAAATTTGACCTCGGATGGGCTAGGAACCAGCCTCTCACAAATCGGATTAACACACTTTTTTCAACAGTTTTAGCCTACAACTATGTCAACCAGCACACTTCGGTAGTCATTTTAATCTCTAACGGCTGGGGGATTCGACCAACGGCTTGCACATTCTTGAAGAGGGCAGTGAGAGCTTTCCAAAAATTCCTAGATCATCTAAAACGGACATGGGATGATGAAGATATAGGAGGATGAAGGTAGGATGTTGCAATAGATTTTTTGCAAAAAAATTGGGTTTTTTGTTTTCTTTTTTTTTTTTTGGGGGGGGGGGCGTTGCATGGCTCAAACAATGCCATGTGGATGCCTACGTGACCTGGGGGTGGCCTAGCATGGTGTCTTGCCGGCCTTAGATGCAGGGGCCAGTTAGCAGTGATGTTAGTGGCCGAAAATTACAGTTCAAAACCATGGGCGCTTTGTTGGTTTTTTGGGTTGGAAATAGGGAAGAGAAGAGGATGAAAAGGGGGAGAAGAAGAAGGGAGGCGTGGATCGGCCCACATGCCCACACACCCCCAAAGTTGCCCTCCAAGCAAGTTCTTGCTATAAAAAATTGCAACTAACCCACATGGCAACCCTTGCCATGTGGCCATCCATACATCCCTTAGGTGGTCATGCAAGGTGCCTCGTTGGCCAGACCCACGTGGTCTGGTCGGTGGCCTTGCCACCCATCAAAACTTCAACCCCAAAACTAGCGACTATGCATGTTTCTCAATGCAAAAGGAGGGGAGAAAGAGGGGAAAAGGAAAGAGAAAGAGAAGAGGGGCACGTAAGCCAGCCCGTGCATCACCCCAACCCGCATGGGCTATGAGGCTAGTGCCCCTGTATGGCCTACATGGGCCTCACACCTTGTGAACTTTTTTTAGCTAACATGGGCCTAGATCCATGCGCCATGCTGCTCGTATAGGCCTGGGCTAACGTGCCTAGGTTCCTCCAACATCCTTCCCTTTTTTCTTTACTTTTTTTTATTCTTTTCTCTCTATCTCTCTCTTTTTTTTTCTTTTTTTTTCCTTTTACTTTCTCTCCATTTTTTTTCTAAAACAATTGTTACTTGCTATCATTTTTAAAACTATATATATATATATATAGTTTTCTTTTTAGTATATTATTATAATATCTTATTTATTATATAAATTATTATAATATCTTATCAGATATTATAATATATTATATAATATCTTATTAGATATTATAATATATTATATAACATCTATTTTATATCTTTTTCCTTTTATACATTTAGGAATTTGCCTATTTATATTAGTGTAATATCATTGTAAATTAATTCAATCAATATTATTTCATCTTTTCATCATGGTATCAGAGCGAGTTTGATCTTCTCTTGGTTTTTTTCAGTTTTCAGCCAGCCAAATTGGCTGGCTGGAATCACTGCAATCGTGGCCGATTTTATATTGTTGTTGTTCGCATCTGCAATTTTTCTGGTTCTATTCGCATTACTCATTCTTCATCGTCATTCTAGTTTGCTGCTTCGGATCTGAATCGATGAAGATATTGTAGTAGATCTGACTCACGATCTACTCCCTGTTCTTCCCTTGTTGTTCGCAATCCAGATCTGCTGCTACTCCTTACTGTTTTGAATGTTGCTCGCCTCCATAATTGCTGTGTTTTTGCTGCTCATCTTACTGCTATTGCTCCTTTTCTGTTTTGCTCGCTACTATTGCATTTTTTTTTATAGTTTGCGTGTTGTTCACGCTTGTTATGCCACAATATCTCCCGTGTCGCATCCTTTTCTTGTGCGCTAATTACTGCGCTTGTTATGCCACGGTATCTCCCGTGCCGCATCTTTTTTTTTATGCGCTAACTGTAGCGTTTGCTATGTCATGGTATCTCTCGTGCTGCATCTTTTCTTGTGCGCTAACTATTGCGCTTGTTATGTTACGGTATCTCCCGTGCCGCATCTTTTATGCCACGGTATCTTCTGTGCCACATCATTTCTTGTGCGCTAACTATTACACCTGTTTTTTATTAACAAACTCAAGATGATTTTTTCTATCACCTTGAGTTTGAGGGAGATGTTAGTATATTATTATAATATCTTATTTATTATATAAAATATTATAATATCTTATCAGATATTACAATATATTATATAATATCTTATTTATCATATAATATCTTATTAGATATTATAATATATTATATAACATCTATTTTATATCTTTTTCCTTTTATACATTTAGAAATTTGTCTATTTATATCAATGTAATATCATTGTAAATCAATTCAATCAATATTATTTCATCTTTTCATCATTTCTCATCATAATTTCTATAATATATTATATAACATCTATTTTATATCTTTTTCCTTTTATACATTTAGAAATTTGTCTATTTATATCAATATAATATCATTGTAAATCAATTCAATCAATATTATTTCATCTTTTTATCATTTCTCATCATAATTTCTCTAATTTATGTAAAAATTAGTTTAAATTTCTAAAATTTTTTTGTTTGCCTTTTATTTAAAAAACTGAAATGCTATTGGGATTCCAAACAAAAAGCCCTTAATTCCATTGCTACTTCAACGTCAACTAGAGACAATTGTGAATGAAAAGGTACAACAGAAGCAAGGAGGAAATATGAAAATGGGTTTTTTTTTTTTCTGAAAAAAAAATGTTTTATTTTTAATAATGTTATTAATCCAAATGATAAAAGCATGTCTATGGGAATACGTAAAGATTTACGGGTCAACATTAAAGATGAATTTAAATGCATTAATTTTTCCTGTAATAATGTGTAATAATTAGTCATCGAGAGCTCGTAAATGTGTAATTTTCTTTTTTTCTTCAAAAGAAACAAAGGTGTACTTCATCGAATCTTCGAAAAATTAGCCATCTAGTCATTAAAGAAGACCATAAACATAAAGAGACTTTAATGCTAAATATGCTCATCAAGATCTTCATGAAGCAAAAATTCTCTCCTCTTGAATAGAAACAATCAACTCTGGAATCTAACAAATTCCTCAAGCCATAGTTTAAAAATCTATGAAAAGTCAATTGAATACGAGAATTATATGGCATTACACGTCATTTATGGAAAATATGAGAGCTTATTAGGTGATTCTATGTTTACCAAGACCAATGCATTCCTCTTGGTGACCTAGAAGGAAGATCTGCAAAGAAAATATACATTAATGTTGCAGAATTTTTCTGAAAAGTATATCTTTGGATGCCATGTCTTCATGAATATTTCTAACGTTACCTTCGTCAAACCATGAATCAAAAGCTAGACAAGAATAATTAAAAAGAAAAAAGAAAAATTCAACAAAATTAACCTTCTTTAACACTGCCAAAATACTGAAAATAGCACTACATGCTGGGATTTGGCATGTAACGACCCATATTTTCAAACACCAAGTTGATGGGTTCAATGTATTTTTTAAAATTTTTATGAAAATATATGAATTTTTTTAATTTTCTGTAATTTTATCTATTTAATTAATAAAAATTAGGTTAATTGAGAAATATGATTTTTGGGAAGAGGATATGTAAATTTTTTTAAGAAATGTGATTTTTGGGAGAAAATATGATTTTTGAAGAATTTATTTGAATTTTTAAAAAGGAATAATAATTTTTTGGGTAATTATTTAATTTTTGAGAGAAAAAATGTTATTTTTTAGGTTGAATGTCTATAAATTAATAATAATAATAATAAGAATTAGTAAGGAAAAAAAATAAATAAATAAATAATGTGTATATATATATATAAAGAGAAGGGACAAGGACAAAAAAAAAAGAAAATTGGTTCATGCCCAAATGGGCCAAGGCCCAAATGGGCCACGACCCAAATGGGCCACAGGCCTTGGCCCGTGTGGTGAGCCAAGTAGAAGCACGGGCCAGACTTGGCACACGGGCCATTTGGCCCGTGCGGGCCACCAATTAGTCGTCCACACGCCTACCGGCCCACCCTCTCCCCTTCTTCTTCAACCCTTTTCTTCTTCCTTTTTTTCTTGTTTCCAGCATAGAAAACCAGCAGAGCACCCATAGTTTTGAGTCATATTTTCGGCCACTGACACCGTCGCCAACAGGCTCCCATAACTCTAACCGACGGGGCACCATGTCAGGCCACCCTCAAGTCACGTGGATGGCCATGTGGCACTGTTTGAGTCGTGCAAAACCCCCAAAAAAAGCACAAGAAACCCAGTTTTCTTCAGAAAATTAGTTGCAACACTCTGCCTTCATCCTCTCATATCCTACTCATCTAATGTCTATTTTGGATGATCTTGGGGTTTTTCGAAAGCTCTCACTACCCTCTTCAAGAATGTACAAGCCGTTGGTCGAATCCCCCAGCCGTTAGAGACTGAAACGACTACGAAAGTGTGTTGGTTAACATAGTTGCAGGCTGAAATTGTTGAAAAAAAGTGTGTTGATCCAATTTTTGAGAGGTTGGTTCCTAACTCATCCGAGGTCGAGTTTTAAGGTAAGACCACTCGTTTTGATCCTCTCAATGAGTAATTCAATCTCCAATTGATAGAAAATGAAAACTAATATCTAGAACATGGTTTCTAAGGTGCCGAAGATGGTTGTTGGCGAACTATGACAACAGAACGCATTCTGAGAGCAACTTTGAGGCAACGATTGAAGCTGTTAGGAGTGTCCGATTGGACCAAAATTTAGTGTGTTTAAACCTCGCACTTGAGGCTCTAAGCAGGTATAAATCCTGTGCCATAAGCCTCTATAATTTTGATTTCCCATGCTTGCAAAGTTACCTAGTTGCATACAAATGCTAGTACTTAGAAAATTTTAGAATGTTTGTCAATACACATCAAGTGTTTGAGGGAATGTTTGAATGAGGTATTAGATACCCTTGCTTATTGATTAGGTCTTAATGGTGGGATGTTCTGTCTTCCGAGTGCTCATAATAGATGTGAGAAACGACCCGTAGATTAGTGGTTTAATGAAAGAAATAGATGCTTGAAATTCAATGAGAATATGAGCCCAGAATTTTTTGTGACTTGGCTGAGAATTTGAGGGATTCGTTCAATGACCAAATCTTGATATTTTGAGCTAAAATTTGGTGGAGACCTTACTGGGTATCCCAAGAATGAGTGTACCGAATTTCAGCCAAATTATGCGACCAATGACTACCTGTCACATGCAACCCAGGAAATGAAAGTTCCTGATATTCCAATTGAAAACGTATTTAATGAAGTCCAAAATCCCATAATAAAATTCTGGTGCATGTTTAAGTGTGGAGATAAAATCTAGAAAGTTTTGCGCCAATCCGACCCACGGGTTGATTGTAGAAAAATAGGCAAATATTCTGTGTAGATAGAATGAAAAGTTGAGAATTTGGCTATCTTGTTGTTCCACTTGAAAACTGTACCAAATGGAGTCCAAAAATTGAAAACTAAAATTTTGGAGAATATTTAGGGGATATAGATTATATTTGAAAATTTTTACACAAATCAAAGATGTCAATTGATCACAGAAAAATTGGCAAATTTGTTGCACAGGTAAAACAAAGAGTTAAAAATTTCACTAAGTGTGAAAAAATTAGAGATTTTGATCAATTTGATTTATTTTGACCTAAATTGACTCAATTTGACCAATTTTGACTAAGTTGACTAATTATGATTAATTTTGACCAATTGATCTAATTTGACCAAATTTGATCGAGTCAAATTTGGGTTTATTAAGACCAGTTAGAGACAGTTAAACTAGAATTGAGTCATTTTCACAAAAGAACTGAAATTGAGTTTAAATGATGCAGATTCGAGTGTATATGGTGGAACTGGATCGAGTGTCGACAAGACATTGTTGCCTAGGACCCAAGGTGAGTAGTTTAATTTAGATGTTCTTTAACTGTATTCCTTGCAATAAATGTGATTGAAATGACATCAATTGTATGTTTTCTTGTGATTGAGCTACATTAATTGAATTTGAAATATATGTATTCATACACCAATAGTGAGATCATAGGTTCGACGTCCAAGCGCAGAGTCAAGGTATATGATGTGATTCAGATTAGACTCGAGGTCTAAGCATCGAGGTTAGGGCATAAAATTAGTACGCCTAGCCTTAGACCTACTTGAATACGACACTTGAGGACCTAGCGCAAGGTTAGGTATTCATTGAATATGCCTAGCTCATGACTTGCTTAAATGATCGATATGCCTGACTTATAACCCGCTCGAGTGAGGACCATAGAGGTGGATTTGATGATTTGAACCCCAATCCTGATAAAGCTTTGAGCTACATGTATTTAAACTAGTCTTCTTTAACTGTTGCATTGTTTATAACTGTTTTACTACATGCCATGTTTCTTTCACTGCTATTCATGCATTTATGTACTATTTTTTTTTTTGGAATGTGGGTTATTTGTGATATATTGATTTTACTACTCACTAAGTCACGTTGCATATTAGGCTCATTACTCTAATAACATTTCATGTTCCTCAGCGGCTGACAAAGGAAAAGGCGTGGTGATAGCCTAGTTCCCTGGGTGGTTTCCTTTTCTTTCTAGGTCCTATTAGAGGTTGTTCACTTGTATGTCTATAATTAATGGTCAAACTGTTTAGTTTTGAGAACAAGACTGTATGTAATATTTTGTTTACTCTCGCACTCTACTGAATGGATGTTTGAATTACTCTGATGTGACTTGCAGTCATAATTAGATAGGCTTAACGATGACTAGGCAAACTTAACTCAATAAGTAAGTTCATTGAATCATCGTGCCGGTGAGGTCGCCCTTTGGCCTAGGAAAGGGGTCTTAACAGCTTTAATATCAGAGACAAGTTCAAGATTGAAAAACATTAATAAATGAAGGATCTATGTGAATTAGAGTAATATCAAAAGTAAACAAAACCCCAAACTTATAGGGAAAAAAGGGGAAATTATCAATAATAACCATATTGTGAATATAAATTTTATTACTTAGTGTTTAGATCAAGTCTATTTTAAATGGATTAATAACCAGTAATTCAATTTGAAATGTAGATAGAGATGTGGCCTAGGGGGGTAGAGCACCATCAAGGCAGGGCAAACCACCGCTCAAGCCTAGAGAGACGATGCCATCACCAACTCCATCTTAGCCAGAGCAGGACCCTATACAAAGACTCGAGGTTGTAATTAGGGCATTTAATGAGTCTACGGAAAACCAAACATCCTTATTGAGGAAGAGATTTGATAGGTTGGAGGCTGACATACCGAGGGATGAGCCATCCATGTCGGCAGGACCTTCTATTTTAGCTACACTAGTGGCGACAGTCACTCTAGCTATTGTGCCGCCATCGCCTACTCCACTTGCACCATCAGCTCCAGAACCACAAGTTGGTATTGTAGTAGCTCCAATTGCCCCTGCCCAAGACAGACAGGGAGATGAGAGAGCCCATGCCCAGTTCCTCAAGAGCTTTATGGATTTAGACCCTGCAATGTTCACTGGTGGCATTAGTTTGGAGGCAGCGAAGCATTGACTGCTAAATATGGAGAAGAATGTAGAGACCCTACGATTATCTGAGGCAAATCGAATTCTATTCTCAACCCATATGATGGAAGCCAACGCTGCCAAATGGTGGCGATCTACGAGGAGTATCAAGAGTTAGATTACTTCTTGGGCCAAATTTAGAGATCTTTTTCTTGAGGCATTTTGGAGGTTGAGCAAGATCGTGAGAAGATTGAGTTTCTGGGCTTATGCCAAGGGACCATGACAGTGAGGGAGTATACCCATCAGTTCCTATAGTTGGAGGCATATGCACCTTGGTTGATAGCTAAGCTGAAAGAGAGGGTTGAATTTTATTGACGAGGGCTGAGCTTTACTATCAATTAGGCGACTCTACATTTAGGGCTCGAACTTTAGAGGAGATTTAGAGGGAGGCCCTATAGTATGAGATGGATGGGTTGGATGGGTGCCCTAATATTTTCATTGTACCAAGTGCACTCCTCAGCCACAACCACAGCAATAGACATAGTAACAGACTCAGTCATCATATAAAGGTGGATCTAGAGGTTATATGGGCTGTGGTGGCCACCAGAGGCACAAGAAGAGGAAGTTTTTAGAGGGACAGTTGCACTTGCGGCTACTCCTGTTCAGTCATAGCCATCGACAGAGCAATAGAGTAAATTCTATGGGTGTCAAGGCAAAAGCTGTGGACCGAGTGAGGGCTACCATGGTGGACAGCGGCTGCCCCTTACATGTTGCAAGTATGGACAGGTCGGGCATAAGAGGCTTGATTGTCCGACTCTTGGAGCATGTCCCAATCCTTTCACCTGAGCCATCAGAGACAGAGCACGGGCGGTTACCTAGCCTGACCTCGACTCGACGAAGACCTTGGTGGAAGGTATCGTTACACTTAGTGATTCATCTATATATGTACTAACTAATGTTGGTTTGATATTGTCTTTTATTTTCGGGTGTGCTGTAGATAGATTAGGACTTAGACCCGTTAGGGCCCCGACTTTGTTGATGTTGAGTACTGCTACTAGGAAACACATTTACCCCAACATGATCTATGAGGGGTGTGTACTTAGATTAGGGGACTTTGAAACTGTCGTAGACCTCCGATTGTTGGAGTTTCTCGAGTTTGATGCCATACTTAGGATGGACCAGCTGGATGCATACCATGCACATGTTGATTGCTTCGCCAAGAGGGTCGTGTTTCAGATCTCAAGGCAACCTATCATTGTCTTTTAGGGTAGAGCTCCTAATAAGCAGAGCACCCACAACCGATTGGTGACATAGCATGATACGGACATTGTAGCCCGTTTGACCACCATAGATGAGGGACCTTCACGGACGAGTATTGATTAGATCCCTGTCATCAGAGATTTCCCTAACGTGTTCCCTAAGGATCTACCCAGCTTATCCCCTAAGCGAGAAATCGATTTTGCCATCGAGGTTATTTTAGGGACATGACCTATATCGATTCCTCCTTACCGTATGGCGCCTAAGGAGTTATAGGAGTTGATGGTCCAGCTCGAAGAGTTGTTGAGTAAAGGTTTCATTTCCACTAGTATGTCACCTTGAGGTCCTCCGATATTGCTTGTGAAGAAGAAGGATGGGAGCCTTTGTTTATGCATTGACTACTGGCAATTGAATAAGGTGACAATCAAGAATAAGTAACCTCTTTCGTTTATTGACGACTTATTTGACCAGCTTAGAGGTTCCAGAGTGTTTTCAAAGATTGATCTAAGATCTGGATACCATCAGCTAAGGGTCAGGGAAGAAGATATATAGAAGACTGCTTTTGCCCTAGATATGGGCATTACGAGTTCTCAGTCATGTCGTTCGGCATAAAAAATGCCCCAGCTATGTTTATGGATCTCATGCAGAGAGTGTTTCGACCAGATCTCGATGCCTTTGTGACCATCTTCATCAATGATATCTTGATCTATTCTTGGTCTCGTTTGGAGCATGCCAAACACTAGAGGATCGCACTACAGACCTTAAAGGAGCATAGGTTGTATGCTAAGCTCGGCAAGTACGAGTTTTGGTTATCAGATATCTAATTTTTGGGTCACGTGGTTAGAGCTAAGGGTATTTTTGTTGACCCCACTAAGGTCGAGATGATTATCAACTGGTTGATGCCTACCACTGTGACTGAGATTTGCAGCTTTTTGGGTTTAGCAGGCTATTATCGCCATTTCGTCCAGAACATTTTGAGGATTGCAGCTCTGATGACGAAGCTAACCAAGAAGGATGCTCCATTTGTATGGACTGATGGGTGCAAGAATGTCTTCCTTGAACTTGAGCAGAGATTTACATTGGCTCCACTGCTAGTGTTGCCAGAGCTCGGTCGAGAGTTAACTATATACACTAATGCATCACAGATAGGTTTGGGTTGTGTATTGATACAGGATGACAGGGTTGTTGCCTTTGCCTCATGACAGTTGAAAGTTTATGAGAAGAACTACCTTGTACATGACCTAAAGCTAGTAGCAGTAGTATTTGCACTCAAGATACGACGACATTATCTTTATGGCAAGCATTTCACGCTCTATTCGGATCACAAGAGCCTCAGGTATTTATTTTCATAGAAGGATTTGAACATAAGATAGAGGCAATAGATGGAGCTGTTGAAGGATTATGACTTTACTATCGAGTACCACCCGAAGAAGGCTAATGTAGTGGCTAATGCTTTGAGTAGGAAATGGGTCGAGACTGCATGCCAAACTAGACACATGGCTCATGAGTGAAAGATGATTGATTTTTCCACGATTATGAGTATCCATGAGTCATCTTCTAATGCTAGAGTCAATGCATAGATTAAAGCCCAGCCAGTTCAGGTTTAAGATATCACAAGGGACAACCTTATAATGTGGATTATGATATGTTCAGGGCATGGGCTAAGGACACATCTCGTGAAGGGTGGTCACTTAATTCACAGGGTGAATTGAGGTTCAAGGGACAACTATGGGTACTAGATAATGCTAGCCTGAGACGTAGTATGTTCGAAGAACTATACCTTTCAAGATGCATTGTTCATCCGGGTGCCAATAAGATGTACCAAGATGCTAAGCGTATATATTGGTGGCTCGAGATGAAACGGGACATAGCAATCTTCATCCAAAGATGTGATACATGCCAGCAGGTTAAGGTTGAGCACTAGAGACCCAAAGGATCGTTGCAGCCCTTATCTATACTGGAGTGGAAGTAGGAGCGTATCACCATGGACTTCTTTATAAGATTACCCCATACATAAAGGAGGCATGATGCTGTTTGGGTAGTTCTGGACCATTTGACGAAGTCAGCCTATTTTCTTCCAATGAAGACTAAGGATTTAGTGGAGCAGTTGAGTCATCTTTACATTAAAGAGATTATGAGGCTTCATGGCGTCCCCTTATCCACTGTGCTCGACAGGGACGCTAGGTTCACATCCCAATTTTGGCAAGTGTGCAAACTTAATTAGGGACAAAGGTGAACCTTAGCACAACATTCCATCTGCAAACTGAGGGTCAGTCTAAGCAAGTGATCCAAATTTTAGAGGATATGTTATGCTCCTGCATTATAGATTTCGGTGGTAGCTGAGATGATCATTTGGCTTTGTGCAAGTTTGCCTATAATAACAGCTATCAGTCCAGCATAGGGATGACACCGTTTGAGGCGTTGTATGGTCAACCATGTAGATTCCCTACCTGTTGTGCTCAGACAGACGATAACAGAGAAGTCTCGGGCCCCACCTTCATATAGGAGCAAAATGAGAAGATACAGAAGATCAAGCAAAATTTGAAGGTCACTCAAGACCGATAGAAACGTTATGCTGATAACCGAAGAAGGGTTGCCATGTGAGTTAGTTGCAATTTGTTATAATAAGAACTTGCTTGGAGGTCAACTTTGGGGGGGGGAGGGGGGGGGGGGGGGGGGGGGGGGGGGGGGGGGGGGGGGGGGGGGGGCACGAGGGGG
>JAJIYU010010387.1:0-16142 GCA_030144865.1 Tinospora cordifolia | reverse complement strand
CCAAATTGGGTCAACATAGCCCATTTCGGTCAAAATTGGGTCAAAAGGACCAAAATTGGTCCAAAACCTCAAATCTCAATACTTAGCCACATTTCCAGCTTAAGGCCCTAACTGCGCAACAATATTTCCAATTTTGAGCCATGGTTTTGGTCATCAAATCTCAACCTCTTGAGCAAGCCAATGAAGTTTGCCAACTAGACATCTTGCATGACAACTCCTGTGCCACGTGGGTGGCCACGTGGCGGCCCATTTGCCATGCAAGGGGGCCATGCATGTAACAAAACCACCATTTGAGCTGAAAATTCTAAATTTTTAGATTCTTCCTCCCATCTTCCAAAGCTTGTACCTTTTTCATTTGAAGCTAAAATGGCTGGTCGAATCCCAGAGCCATTTGAAGCTAAAATGGCCAAGAGCAGTGCTGCTCAACATTGTTGGAAACCCATAAAACAGAAAAAAAAAACTATGTTGAATCAATCTTTGGAGTGTCGATTCCTAGGCCATTTCAAGTCCATTTTGAAGGTAAAACCCCTTCTCTTCTTCCTTATTATATGTATTTCAATGTCCAAGTGATTGAAATTAGAATCTGAGATCCTAACTACGTTTTATAAGGTGACGAAAGTTGACTGTCTGATAAACTGTTTCAACAGTTTTTGCATAAAACTGACTTTGGGATCGGATTGGAAGCAATGTTTGGAGTACCTAGAGGAGTCCATTTGGACCAAGATCAGAGGCGTTTTGAACCTCAAACTTGGGACTACAAAAGGGTAAAAACCTCAAACCATAAGCCTCTATAGTTTAGATTTTCTATGCTTGCAAATATGACATGGTGGTTAGGTATTATGGGACTTAGAAAAAAATTCCAAAACACCCTTATGCATGCCATGTTTTGGAGTTGTGTTTGAGAGTAAATATGACCACAGTTGTTTGCTGTTTTAGGTATGACTTAATTAATCAGAGTTCTAGGATATAAAATCTTGCAAAAATAGCAAGAAATAGCCTTGGATTGGTGCTGGAACCCGAGTAGATAGGCACTTGAAAATTATAGGGGATTTGAACCATTTGAACAATCCGTTACATGACATAAAAGTAGGAGAATTGATGACTAACCAAAAGTTGGAAATTTGAGGTGAGATTCGATGGAAAGATCATTGGACATGTCAATAGTATGTGTATCAAATTTCAGGCCATTTTGAAATTGACAAGTAGGTCAACCAATTCATTAAGTGATTGCCTGTCATAGGGAATACGGGATTTCACAGTTCCTGTTAATGCACTTAGAAACCTTAGTAAATGGTGTCCAAAAACTAGAAATTAAAATTCTAATGATGATTTGGGCAGTCTAGAGGAAATCTGGGAAGTTTCGCAAAAATTCAACTTACGGATTGATCATAGAAAAATCGGCAAGTTTGTTGCGCAAGAGAGTAAAGAGCTCAAAATTGGGCTAAGTATTGAAATTTGGAGATTTTGACCCAAATGACCCAATTTTGACCCAATTGACCTATTTTGGCCCAATTTGGACACAAATTAACCAAGAGTGACTAAGTTGACCATGTTGAATAGAGTTGACTAGGTTTGACCGAACATAAACTGAGACGATTTGAGTCGATTGAAACCGAGTAAAAACAGTGAATTAGATATTAAGCCACTATATGGAAAGAACTGAGATTGAGTTTAAGTGATGCAGATTCGAGTGAGCACTACAGGACTGGGTCGATTGTCGATGGGACATTGGTGCGCAGGACCCGAGGTGAGTAGTTTGATTCAAGTATTTTCTGTGACTTGTATTCTTTGCATAAAACTTGTGTAAAATGACATGGTTTAAATGGTTTCTCGAGATTTAGATATATTTGATTGGTTTTGAGATGTGTAGATGTACACGGGTAGTGAGACCATAGGCTCGAGGGCCGAGTGCCGGGGTAAGCGTACTTGATGTGATTGAGATTAGACTCGAGGTTGGAGTGTGGGGTTAGGGCATATGATCGATGCACCTAGCTTCTGACCTACTCGAGTTTGAGCGCGGGGTTACGGTATTCAAGGAATACGCCTAGCTTATGACCTGTTTGAGGGGCCAGTACGCCTAACTCAGGACCCCCTCGAGCGATGACCATAGGTTGGGTTTGTTGAATTAACCCTTGCCTGGATATGTTTTTAATTGGCATGGATTGCAAATGTTTTTATAATAGTTGCCTTATTTATAACTGCTTTTGTACTATGCCATGCATTCAAATTTTACATTATTTCTGTTGCTCATGCATACATGCATTATTTTAGAGTATTGGTTATGATTGACACGCAAGTCTTTCTACTCACTGAGCCACGATGATTTTAGGCTCACTACTTTACCACTATTTCAGGTTCTTCGGTAGTTGATAAAGGCATGTTGATCGCCTAGCTCCCTGACAATTCCTGTCCCTTTTCTGTCTTTTGATTTAGAGGTTGGTCATTTCTTGTTTATGTATAAGTGTATTTTGGACAAGAAAAATATGTAATGAAATGTTTCCTCTTCGTATGTTGCTTACTTTCACTTTTATGTGTTCCAATTATTCTGATATCTTTTGTTGTATGAGAGTGGAACAAGGGCTTAACATTGGTTGGGAGAACTCGATGTGGTGAGTGAGTTCGTTAGGCCACTGTGCCGGTCAGGCCACCCTTGGCCTAGGGATGGGGTCCCAACAAGACTTTGTATCAGAGCCCTAGGTTCAAAGGAACTAAAAAACACTAATAACTGAAGAACCTAGACGATATCAGAGCGAATCATCGAATAAAGAAGATAAGACTAGCAAACATAAAACGTAATTTGAACAAAACATACAATGCTAGTAAACTTTTAGAGTCAAGTCTATTTTGAATGTATGAATAACCAACAATCTAATTTGAACTGCAGATAGACATACCACCTCGGTGAGGTAGAGCACCACCTAGGCGGGGCAGACCACCACTCGAGCCTAGGAAGCTAATACCACCACGACCCCCTCCTATTCAGCCCAAGCAGGATCAAATACAAAGACTCGAGGCAATGATCAGGGCCTCTAATGAGGTTGTTCAGGCCCAGACGACCATATTGATGGGGAACCTAGATTGATTGGAGGTTGATAGGTAGAGAATCGAGCCAATAATGCAGCTTGTTCCACCCATGCCACTAGTTGGGCTGGTAGTAGCACCAGTAGCCCTAGCCCAGGCTAGACAGGGAGACGAGAGAGCCCATGCTCGGCTCCTCAAGAGTTTCATGGATTTGCGCCTTGAGAGGTTAAGGGGCGGCATTAGTCTAGAGGCAGCAGAGGACTGGTTATTGATTATGGAGAAAAACGCCAAGACCTTGAGACTATCAGAGACAGATCAAGTTCTATTTTCAGCCCATATGTTAGAGAGTGAGGCTACTAGGTGGTGGCATTCTATGAGGAGCATTGAGGGCCTGATCGCTTCTTAGGCCAGGTTTAGAGAGCTATTTCTTGAGGCTTACGTTCCTGGGACTGAGCAAAAATGTAAGAAGATGGAGTTTCTAAGGTGGCACCAGGGGACCATGACCGTGTGAGACTATACCATCGGTTCCTATAATTGGAGGCCTACACACCTGGATTGATTGCTGACCAGAGAAAGAGAGCCAGATTCTATCGACGAGGGTTGAGGGTCGCTATTAGGTAGGCAACTTCCACATCCAGGGCCTAGACCTTAGAGGAGATCTAGAGGGAGGCCCTATGGTATGAGATGGATGGATTAGATGAGCGCCCTGAGATTTCTATAGTATCTAGTAGTACCACTCAGCCACAACCACAACAACAGGCCATGTTTTAGACTCAGCCGTCACATAGAGGTGGGCCCAAAGGTTATTGGGGCCGTGGTCGTCAACAGAGGTAGAGGAAGAGGAAGTACTTTGAAGAACAGTCGAGCACTACCCCTAGTCAGGCCATTTTGACGACAGTAACACTTGTAGCCACTCCCGTGCAGGCACATCCACCAGTAGCGCAGCAAAGTATATTTTCTGGGGGCTAAGGTAGAGGCTGTGGCTGAGGCCGTGGACAGAGTTAGAGCTACCAGGGAGGACAGAGGCCCCTATTTACATGCTATCAGTGTGGACAAGTTGAACACAAGAGGGTTGAGTGTCTGACTCTTATAGTGGGTCCTAGCTTTTTTGCCCCAATTATTAGAGATAGAGCACAGGCCACATCACTCAGTCGGACCCTAACTCGACAAAGACCTTGGTGGAAGGTATCGTCTTGCTTTGTGATTCATCTATTTATGCCCTGATTGATGCTGGTTCTACTTTGTCCTTCATTTCTGGATGTGTTATGGATAGATTAGGACTTAGACTAGCTAGGACTCCCACTTGGTTGATGTTGAACACTGCTATGGGGGAACGCATCTACCCCAACATGATCTATGAAAGGTGTGTACTTAGGCTAGGGGATTTTGAGACCATAGTAGACCTCTGAGTGTTGAAGCTTCTCCAGTTTGATGCCATACTTGGTATGGACTAGCTGGCTGCATAGCATGCATATGTTGACTGCTTCACCAAGAGGGTTGTGTTTCAAATTCCATGCCAACCCACTATTGTCTTCCAGGGTAGAGCTTCTGATAGGCAGAGTACTCAGGGCCGATTAGTGACGCAACATGAGATTGATACTTTAGCTGGTTTGACGATCATAGATGAGGCACCTGCACAGTCACCTATTGATGAGATCCTAGTTGTCAGAGATTTCCTTGACGTGTTCCCTGAGGATCTTCCCAGCTTGCCCCCAAAGCGGGAGATCGACTTTATCATTGAGGTCATTCTAGGGACACGACTTGTATCGATTCCTCCTTACTGCATGGCACCTAAAGAGCTACAAGAGTTGAAGATCCAGGTAGAGGAGTTGTTGAGTAAGGGCTTTATTTCCCATAGTGTGTCACCTTGGGGTGCTCCGGTGTTATTTGTGAAAAAGAAGGACGGGAGCCTCCGCCTATGTATTGACTATCGGCAGCTGAACAAGGTGACGATCAAGAATAAGTATCCTCTTCCATGTATAGATGACTTGTTTGATCAGCTTAGAGGTGCCAAGGTGTTTTCAAAGAGTGATCTGAGATTTGGGTACCATTAGCTAAGAGTTAGGGAAGAGGATGTGCAGAAGACAACATTCCGTACACGATATGGGCACTATGAATTCTTAGTCATGCTGTTCGGTGTGACAAACTCCCCAGCCATGTTTATGAACCTCATGTAGAGGGTGTTCCAGCCATACCTCGACACTTTTGTGATTATCTTCATCGATGACATCCTAATCTATTCAAGGTCTCACGAGGAGCATGTCGAACACTTGAGGATCACATTGTAAACTTTGAGAGAGCACATGTTATATGTTAAGTTCAGCAACTGCAAGTTTTGGCTATCAGAGGTTCGATTTTTGGGTCACATGGTTAGAGCTGAGGGTATCTCTGTGGACCCCACTAAGCTCGAGGTGGTTATCAGTTGGTCGAGACCTACTACAGTGACCGATATTTGTAGCTTCTTGGGTTTAGCAAGCTATTATCACCGTTTCATCCAGAACTTCTCGAGGATTGCAGCTTCAATGACGAAGCTGACCAAGAAGGATGCCCATTTTGTATGGACTAATAGGTGTGAGGAGGCCTTTCTTGAGCTTAAGCGGAGATTGACATCGGCTCAAGTACTAGTGTTGCCAAAGCCCAGCTGAGAGCTGACCATATATTGATGCATCATAGATAGGCTTGGACTGTTTATTGATGCAGGATGAAAAGGATGTAGCTTTTGCCTCTCAACAGTTGAAGGATCATGAGAATAACTACCCTGTACATGACTTAGAGCTAACAACGGTAGTATTTGCACTTAAGATCTGACGGCATTACCTTTATGGCGAGCATTTCACACTTTATTCAGATCATAAGAGCCTCAAATATTTGTTATCATAGAAGGACCTGAACATGAGACAGGGACAATGGATGGAGCTATTGAAGGATTATGATTTCACTATTAAGTACCAACCAGGGAAAGTTAATGTAGTGGCTGATGCTTTAAGTAGGAAATGGGTCGAGACTACATACATGGCGAGACATATGTCCCATGGGTGGATGATGCTCGATTTTGTTTCAATCATGAGTATCCATGAGTCATCTACTGGGATAGAGTCAGTGCACAGATTTCAGCCCAACCAGTCCAAATTTAGGAGATCACGGAGGGATAGCCTCGTGATGCAGACTATGATATGTTCAGGACTTGGGCAGATGACGCTTCTCGAGGAGAGTAGTCAATGGATTCACATGGTGCACTGAGGTTCAAGGGACGGCTGTGGGTACCAGATGATGCTAGTCTGAGGAGCCGTGTGCTTGAGGAGCTACATCGATCAAGATATGTTGTTCATCCAGGTGCTAATAAGATGTACCAAGATGTTAAATGAACATATTGGTGGCCTGGGATGAAACGGGATATATCAGTCTTTATTCAGAGATGTGATACATGCCAGCAGGTCAAGGCTGAGCACCAGGGACTCGGAGGATCTTTACAGGCCTTATCTATGCCGAAGTGGAAGTGGGAGCACATCACTATGGACTTTGTTACAAGAGTACCCCGTACACAGCGGAGATATGATGCTATTTGGGTAGTTGTGGACCGTTTGGCGAAGTCTGCCCACTTTCTTCCTATGCACAGCAAGGATTCATTGAAGCGATTGAGCCAACTCTATATTAAGAAAATTATGAGACTCCATGGGGTTACCCTGTCCATTGTGTTTGACAGAGACACAAGGTTCACGTCCTGATTTTGGCAAGCATTGCAGACTCAGTTGGGGACGAGGGTGAACCTTAGTACAACATTCCATCCATAGACTAATGGCCAGTCTAAGCGTGTGATCCAGATCCTAGAGGATATATTGCAGTTTTGTATTTTGGATTTTAGTGGTAGCTGGGAGGATCACTTAGCCTTGTGTGAGTTTGCTTATAATAACAACTACCCAATTTTTAGTGGATTATTCAATTTTTAAGAAAATAATTGTATGAATAATGGAAATGGTGTACAATTGAAAGATCTTGATGAGAAATGATATATTAATGATTTTTAATAGTTTTAGAAAAAATGGTAAAGATTCGGATATACATGCATATATTTATATACAAATGGAAATTTGAAGAAAAAATGAAGAAAAATAAAAAAAAAATTGAATTTTTGGCACACAGGCCATTGGCCTGCGCAATTTTAGACTGGACCGTGGGCCGGACAGTTCGCCTAGCCGGCCCACGCACCCAAACTTATTTTTTTATTATTTTTGGCCGAATTTTCTGTATTTTCTAGGTGGTTTTCCAGTGAAAAACCATAGTCATGCATGGTTTTGAGCCATAATTTTGGCCATCAAATCTCAACTTCTTGAGTAAGCCAATGAAGGTTGCCAACTAGTCATCTTGCATGACAACTCCTGTGCTACATGGATGGCCACATGGCAGCCATTTGCCATGCAAGGGAGCCCATGCATGCAACAAAACCACCACTTGAGCTGAAAATTTCAGATTTTCAAATTCTTCCTCCCATCTTTCAGAGCTTGTATCTTCTTCATTTGGTCTCCATTTTGAGTAATCTAAGGCTCTTTGGAAAGCCCTTGCCACCCTCTACATCGTCCCACAAGCAACTGTCAAATCCCAAAGCCATTTGAAGCTAAAATGGCTAAGAACAGTGCTGCTCAACATTGTTGGAAACCCAAAAAATAGAAAGAAAACTGTGTTGAATCAATCTTTGGAGTGTTGATTCCTAGGCTATTTCAAGTCTGTTTTGGAGGTAAAACCCCTTCTCTTCTTTCTTATTATATTTATTTCAATATCTAAGTGATAGAAATTAGAATCTAAGGTCATAACTACGTTTTATAAGGTGATGAAGTTGACTGTCTGATCAACTGTTTCAACAATTTCTCCAAAAAACTAACTTTGGGACCAAATTGGAAGCAGTGTTTGGAGTACCTAGAAGAGTCCATTTGGACCAAGATCAGAGGCATTTTGAACCTCATACTTGGGACTACAAATGGGTAAAAACCTCAACCATAAGCTTCTGTAATTTGGATTTTCTATGCTTGCAAATATGACCGATAGTTAGGTATTATGGGACTTAGAAAACATTCCAGAATACCCTTATGCATGCCATGTTTTGGAGTTGTGTTTGAGAGTAAATATGACTATAGTTGCTTGCTGTCTTGGGTAGAAATTAATTAATCAGAGTTCTAGGATCTAAAATCTTGCAAAAACAGCAAGAAACATCCTCGGATTGGTGCTGGAACCATAGTAGATAGGCACTTGAAAAACATAGGGGATTTGGACCATTTGAACAATCCATTCCATGATAGAAAAGTAGGAGACTAGTTGACTGACCAAATGTTGGCATGTGAACTGAAATTTGGTGGAGAGTTCACTGGACATGTTAATAGTGTGTGTACCAAATTTTAGGCCATTCTAAATTTTGGAAGTAGGTCAACTAATTCACTAAGTGACTGCCTATCACGGGGAATATGAGATTTCATAATCCCTATTAATGTACTTAGAAACCTTAGTAAATGGTGTCCAAAAATCAGAAATTAATATTCTGGTGAAGGCTTAGGCAATTTAGATGAAATCTTAAAAGTTTTGCATAAATCCAACTTATGAAATAATTGCAGAAAAATCAGCAAGTTCGTTGCGCAAGAGAGTAAAGAGCTCAAAATTGGGCTAAGTGTTGAAATTTGGGGATTTTGACCCAAATGATCCAATTGACCTATTTTGACCTAATTTAGACACAAATTAACCAAGAGGGCCTAAGTTGACCATGTTGACAAGAGTTGACCAGGTTTGACCGACTGAGCGAACACAGACTGAGATGATTTGAGTCGATCGAAACCGCATAGGGACAATGAGATTATAGGTGAAGCCACCGTATGGAAAGAACTGAGATTGAGTTTAATTGATTTAGATTTGAGTGAGCACTACAGGACTGGGTCGATCGTTGATGAGACATCGGTATGTGTGACCCGAGGTGAGTAGTTTGACTTAGATGTTTTTTGTGACTTGTATTCCTTGCATAAAACTTGTGTAAAATGCCATGGTTTAAATGGTTTCACAAGATTTAGATACATCTGATTGGTTTTGAGATGTGTAGATGTAGATGGATAGTGAAACCATAGGCTCAAGGGTCGAACGTTGGGGTCAAGATACTTGATGTAATTGAGATTAGACTCGAGATTTGAGCGTAGGATTAGGGCATATGATTAATGCACTTAGCTTCCGACCCGCTTGAGTCACGACACTTAAGGACCGAGCGCGGGGTTAGGGTATTTGAGGAATACGCCTAGTTCACTACTTGCTCGAGTGGCCAGTACGCCTGACTCAGGACCCGCTTGAGCGATGACCATAGGTTGGGTTTGTTGAGTTAACCCTTGCTTGGATACTTTTTTAACTGGTATGAATTGGAAATGTTTTTATAATAGTTGCATTATTTATAACTACTTTTGTACTATGCTATGCATTCAAATTTTACATTATTTCTACTGCTCATGCATAGATGCATTGTTTTGAGTATTGGTTATGGTTGACACGCTAATCTTTCTACTCACTGAACCACGATGATTTTAGGCTCACTACTCTACCACTATTTCAGGTTCTTCAGTAGCTGAAACAGGGAAAGGCATGGTGATCTCCTAGCTCCCTGATAGTTCTTGTTCCCTTTTCTGTCTTTTGATTTAGAGGTTGGTCATTCCTTGTTTATGTATAAATGGTCAACTATGTATTTTGAGCAAGACAGACATGTAATAAAATGTTTTCTCTTCGTATGTTGCTTACTATCAGTTTTAAGTGTTCCAATTATTTTGATATCGTTTGTAGTATGAGATTGGAAAAAGGGCTTAATAGTGGTTGGACAAACTCGACGTGGTGAGTGAGTTCGTCAGGCCACTGGGCCGGTCAGGCGGCCCTTAGCCTAGGGAATTGAATTTCTTGAACATTATTCATAATATTGCATGTTGTTAGTAGCAATGCTACTTTGTATACAATGTGATTTGTTACTTTTGATTTGTGGCATGCACGATCTTTTCTTTTCCCTTTAAATAATGCATTTAGGTCTAGTTGAGTTGAACACAAGAAATTACAAAGTATCATTTTATCAGGTTAGCATACTCACAACAAGTAAATCCTTGTACTTTGAAAATTTTATTTGTATAATTATTTTGTTCAAACATCGCTTCATGTGGTCCTCTCTATTGTTCAAGAAGCATTTAGCCACAAAATAGCAGCTCGAGCAAAATAGTGTCGTCAATTTGAAAAGTACCTTATTATGTCAATTGGTGTTGCTCTTGATGTTTTGATTAATTGTTTACGTGTTAATGAGCTCAAGGAGAAGGTATAACATAATGCCCATCCTATTCTTTCTTGAAACAAACAAAAGGTTAATGTGCCCTTTTTTGTTCGAAATTGTTTTTCCTATTTTCTTAATGATTAGCTTTTCTATGCTTATTTTTTATTTTTACACATGCATGAGATTACAAACTTGGCAGTTTACATGACTATATCTAGGTGGCTTTACTTCGTTGCAAGCATATTATGACAACTGGACGCTTGCATTGAATCAATTGAATTGTTAATAAATGTTTCTTAAATAACTTGGTTTATCTTTGACTATGGGTAACTTTGTCCACTTTTTTTTAAAAAATAATTTTTTCAATTAGAAACTAAGACATTATATATTAGTATAGATAAAGATGGGACAATGTGTCTCCTTAATTACAAGAGATTTCAAGATATTGCACGATTTTTTTATTACTTGAGTTTGTAGTTTTCATAATGAAATCTCGCTAGTATTTAGCATCACTAGTGGTGGTACTTTAGATTTCCACTTATGATTTCATAATATGTAACAGTAATAGGAAGAAATTTTGTATTAATATCAATAGCAATTGTACGTCTATATTGGTAACTTTGTTTTTTAGGTTCTCGACGTTTTTGCTTCTTGGCTTTAGTTGCGCTTTGGATAGGTTTTTGAAAATCTCTCTTATGTTTCATGCAAATAAATCTTATTAATGTTATAAGTTTATAACTCAATTATTAGGTTTTTTTAATGCATCATGGCTACAAAAGAGATCCATAGCTTCTTTTTCACCTGCCGCTGTAAGAAGGTAACAAAATGACTACTTGTTGGGGTGGTAAAGGACAACTTTCCATGCGTGGTTTATTGAACCAAGAACCATTGCATTCTTCTCCCACATGGTGAACTCTAAGGATCATCTACAAAAGCCAACCAATAGACATGTTTATACAACAATATTCCACCTCTTCTTCGTGTTCTAGTTCTTTAGCCTTCTTTCATTTTCTTTGTTTAGGTCCCTTTTGCTACTGTGCTTTTGTTTCTCTTTTTTCTATACTATTGTTAAAATACTTCTTCTTGTAGAAACTCTAGGAGAAGGAATGGCTAGCCCTGTTGCAAGTTTAGTTCTGTTAAGTGGACTAGTAATATAATATGCATTTGTATTGGAAGAGACAAGATACACCAACACTCATGTAGATCAAGAGGGTAAACGGGGAAATAAGTTTGTGCATCATAAGCAAGACAAGCAAAGCAAGTGGATGCCCATAAAAGCTAGAAAGCCTATAATTATGTGTTTTGCACACATATATTTATGTGGGATTGTCATATGACCTGTGGGTTATTGTAATGCTTTTGTTCTTACATCTAATTAAAAAAATGACTTTCAAAGATGAAATCAACTTACCTTGCCTTTTCTTTTTTTGTTCCTTTTTTTTTCTAGGCTGCCTTCTACTATACTTGCTTGTCATGTTTTGGTGCTTACAGTACTATCTAGTTTGAATGTTGAGCTTCTTTCAGAGGCCTCGGTAAATGGTATGATGAATATAATGAAACAATTCAATTTTATTATCTGCCCTGTGATAGAAAATAAAATGAACTTGTGTTTCTTTATTAGCTTTATGTGCTTGTTTGATATTGTCTTGTCATTGCTAAAATGATGAAATTGATAGTAAGTAACTTAAGGCTATTTGTTTCTTGTCTCACAGACACTACCATCTTGAACTTAATTTCCAGATTCCAATATTTTATTCCTTTGCAGGATGTGTTCGATGAGAAGAGCTTTTGAAGCTTAAACTTTAGTGTAAAGAGTTATTGGCAGAATCACTATTGGCTTTTATATGTATTGAATTTCTGTGACTTTCATGGAGTTGTGACCTTTTGTTGGACAAAGACTAAGCATACCTTTTAGGCTAGAGAAGGGTGAGTGATGGACATTGCGAGAAAAAGTGAAAATGGGTTAGTATGATTCAAAAAAGTTTGTTTATTAATAAGTAATGAACTTCAAGCACAATAATAAAATAAGAAGGCAAAAAAGGAGCTGTGAATCCATTCATCATTGTGCCTTCTATATGGTGAAATGCATTAACCATCTATATTTGCAACGCAGAGTTGTTCAAAGTACACTTTGGTCTATTTGGTTGGAAAGGAATGGAAGACCTTGATTGCCTTGGATGTGGGAGGTGGCAAAATGGTGATCTTTTGGTTGGGTAGCCTCCTCTTATTTGAGTGAGGGATTTCTATATTAGATTGCAATGGAATGGGGGTGGTTATTTATAGTTCTGGCTCATCATTGTTGTTGGCATTTATTTGGATAAACCCCCTTTGTGGATCTATTGTTATCATGTTGGTTGGTCTTGTTTTGTTTTCTTTGTGTTTGTGGAGATTTGTTAGGTAAAGGACATTGCACATAAGGGCTTCTATATTCTTGTACTTACTCTACCATCGTGCCTCGAACTTGCTCATCCTTCTAGGCCCTTTGTTCCCCCTTGTCATAGTGTTCTTCCTGTTCATTTGATAGTTCCCAAAGATTCGACGTGTTGCTGCAATAGCTCGAAGTTTATCTTTAGCTTAATTCCAATATCCCATCTTCCTGCGATAGTCCCTCATCATTTTTCTCATTGCACTTACTATGAATTGTCCTCTTCTCCCTCATTCCTTTATTCGCCTACTCACTCATCAGACCTGAATTTTCTTTATGCATCATTTTTTGGAGAACTGCCTATTTTTTCAGCCTCCTTTTATATATTTGAAATGACTTGGCATAGTGCTCTCCATATCCTGGTATAAAAATTACTCGAAGTTTGGCAAAATTAATCGAATTAATTAGGTAATTTAAACATTTGAAATGAAGTTTATAGGTAATTGTAAAATTATAAAATTTCATCGAAGTCTTTGAAAAAATGGGCGAAGTTTACCTTAATTCGAAGTTTCGACTATTTTTGCAAAAAAATGCATAAAAGTTGTAAAAAATGACATTTTTTAATGAAAGAATCTATTTAGTGTATAGAGATGATCTCTCTCTAAATGAAGAAGAATGAAGGTGAGATATGTGCAACTGCAAGTGGCAATCCAAAAGAAAGAAGAACGAGTTGTAGCCTCAAGGAAAGATGATAGAGAGAAGAAAGAGAAGAAAAAAATTAAGTTGAGTGCCTGAGAAGAGAGGCATTGAGAGAAGAACGAGAAACGAAGGCCATTTGTTGTGATCGATAGAGAAAATAGAATATACTTGTGCTTGTAATACTTTCTCTGGACCTAGGGTTCAATCTGGTTGACTCACAACCTCTGTCTAGGCAAGATACCACATTTGGCTTCTTTTTCGACTTCTATTCACTTTCTTGCCCTAATTTTTCACCTCCTAATTTTATCTTACAGAAAATAAGAGTGTTCTTCAACTCTGACTACTCACATAAGTTGGTTGGACAACCTCTAGATCGGACAGCGAGACCGAAATCTGCTTGGCAACCGCGCTTTCTAGGGTGGGATAACCCACCTCCCTTTTAATGTTTAGCTTTACTTGGGACAAGACTTACCCACTATCAGCTTAACTTGTAGTCTTTGTATCCAAACAAAACATTTCAAAATATGTTTTTCCTTTCTGAAAATACTTTTTAAAACATTTTTCAATTTTCAAAAAATGGAAGGTAGGGCACTAAAATTTTAATTCAATTCATGTGAAGCCCTAATTTGGGTTTTTAATTCTTGTCAAGCAACTAATGTTTGACTTTCTATTTCTAGCTTAATCAACACATGTTTAGGCTTGATTTTCTATATTAAGCCCAAGGCACCTAAAGCCTAGGCTCTGAAACCACAATTATAGCACCCTAACCCCCGCATTTTTTGAGTATTGGACATAACCACCATTCTTTGATAGTGGACTTAACCATTTGATGAGTTGGGTTCATGTTACTTTACAAGTGACACATACTTGACTTTCTATTTTTCAATACCTCATGCCTTAGAGTAAATTCAAGAATACAAACTTTCACTTAATCAAGGCAATTAAAGATAAAAGAAAAATTCAACTCTTTTATTCATAAAAAGGAAAATACATAACTTTCTAATGTAAAAATAAACTATTACATTGTTAATCCAAAGAAATTCATAACCTCTAAAATAAAAATTAAATTTCAGAAACTTTTAAAAAATAGAAACTTGCTAAAATAAAAACTATCTAAATTCCATGGTCTTCATAATTTAATTTCCTAAAAAAAAAAGAGGAAGGGGTGAGCACAAGGCTCAGTGGATCTTATTCAAACAACCATTTTTCACATTCAAACCAATAACACATTTATATTTCAAACACTTGCATACATTAGGCGTTTCAAACATCCATTTGTTTAAAGTTGAGACTTTCGACCAAAAGGGTTTTTAAGCCCTTGATGTTCTTAACAACGTACCTCCTTAGAGTGAAATATAGCTTTTCTTAGCCAATTTCATTGGACTTTTGGAACATAAGGGAACTTACCCACCAACCAAGTACTTTGGTCTTAAAACCATATGAACTAATCATATGAAAAGAACATCCATAGCAACCCACATGTTTGCTATGAAGGTACGTGGTTATTTTCACCATCTTCTTTTATTAAATCTTTTATCCTTGAATTATCAAATAAATTTCAGAATATAAATCTAAGATAAATAAAATTCAAAATATGAACAATCCAAAAATCAAATCATGAAACAACCATAATCAGGCATCATACTTTGAAATAAAGCCTAAACATGATATTAAACATGACATGAATATTATGAATGCATAAATCCGAACAAGGATCAAATCTGAAATTGAAATATATTTTAGAATACTATAACTAAAATTATTTTGATTTCTAAAGCCATACAAACAATGAACATGCTAGTAATTTGAATAAAAAAAAGGGTATTCTAGAAATCACTTCCACCTTATGATGCTTTCTCCCCAAAGTTTAAGCAAGAGTTGCCAACGTACAAGCACCAAGAAAATCACTCAAGATAAATCCCCAAACCAAGAACTTCTCACACGCAAGAGGGAAAAGAAAGGTGAGAAGGGGTGCTAAGAAGAGGGCTTAGAAAACAAGAGAAAATCTCAACTCTTGTTTCTTGGGATGAGAGGAATTGTGAGCATGGGGGTTTATATATAGTTCAAAAGGGTAGAGAACGGTAAGTTTGTGGTGTTATCCTTGTAAGAAACTTGCCAATTCTTCAAAATTTTGTGCCTCCCAAGTATAGGAGAATAGCAAGCACATTTTGGATAATTTTTTGGAATTTAGAAACCAATTTTCGGACTTATTCGGATTTTTTCGCGATTTTTTGCATTTTTGTTGGAGCCTTTAATCTAGACGCTCGGATCATCCTCGAGTTTCGCACGTAGATCTCCAATCGTGATTGACGAAATTGCACCTGCGTTGTGCGCCGTTGGATCGGGTGGATCGATCGTGGGCCGTTGGATCATGGTGATTTGGTGCATCCACGTGTTCAGTGCGGGCTTGATCACGACCGTTGGATCGTAGATCGTGCAGATTACACATTTTTGGCCGTTGGATGCTATATACATTGCCCAAAATTACTTTCTAAAGTTTCTATTATCCGGAATTTGCTAATGATAAACCCAATTTCATTTTCTAATCTATGTATATATGGTTTATTGCACATATCCTTCTATTTTATTAAATCTCCCTATGTTTCCTACTTGTATTATATAGATTTGCTAATATTCTTCCCTTTCTATTTCTTTAATATTGTATTTATTCGATATTTTTCTATTTCTTTAATATTTTTATTGCCAACAATTAATATTCCATATTTCTCTATATTTTTCATTTCTTCATTTCATATATTTTTCTATATATTTATTTCATATTTTTATTTT